>CAUYLG010010031.1:0-281208 GCA_963573385.1 Cacajao melanocephalus
TTTTTTAGTAGAGACGGGGTTTCACCATGTTGGCTGGGATGGTCTCGATCTCTTGACCTCATGATCTGCCTGCCTTGGCCTCCCAAAGTACTGAGATTACAGGCGTGAGCCACTGTACCCGGCCTTCAGGTATCTTTATAGTAGTACCCCATTCCTGGTACCAATTTTCTGTGTTAGTTCATTTTCACACTGCTGTAAAGAACTACCTGAGACTAGGTAATTTATGAAGAAAAGAGGTTTAATTGACTCTCAGCTCCACATGGCTGAGAAGACCTCAGGAAACTTACAATCATGGCAGAAGGTGAGGGGGAAGCAAGGCAAGTCTTACATGGCAGCAGGAGTAGTGTGGGGAACTGCCACATACTTTTAAACCACCAGATCTCATGAGAACTCACTATCACAAGAACAGCATGGGGAAACCACCCCCATGATCCTGTCACCTTCTACCAGGTCCCTCCCTTGACATGTGTGGATTATAGTTTAAGATGAGATTTGGGTGGGGACACAGAGTCAAACCATATCACTCCTCTTTATCCTTGATAGTCTTTTTTGTTCTGAAATCTGCTTTGTCTGCAATTCATTTGGCTACACTAGCTTCCTTTTGATTAATTAGTGTTTGTGTGGTATATTTTTCTCCATTGTCTTATTTTTTTTCCTCTTTTGATCTGCTTAGCTGGCTTCTTGTGGACCAAGTATAGCTTGATCTTGCCTTTTTTTTTTTTAAGATGGAGTTTCACTCCATTGCCCAGGCTGGAGTGCAGTGGCATGATCTTGGCTCACTGCAACCTCTGCCTCCCAAGTTCAAGCGATTCTCCTGCCTCAGCCTCCCGAGTAGCTGGGATTACAGGCGTGTGCCACCATGCCTGGCTAATTCTTGTAGTTTTGTATTTTCACGATGTTGGCCAGGATGGTCTCGATCTCTTGAAATCATGATCCACCTGCTTCAGCCTCCTAAAGTGCTGGGATTACAGGTATGAGCCACCGTGCCTGGCCTCCTCTTTTTTTTTTTTTTTTTTTTATATAGAGACAGATTCTCATTTCTGTCATTGTAGTTGGAGTGCAGTAACATGATCGTGGCTCACTGCAGCCTTGATCTCCTGGGTTCAATCAATCCTCCCACCCCAGTCTTCTGAGTAGCTGGAATTACAGGCACATGTCACCATGCCCAGCTAATTTTTGTAGAGACAGGGTTTTACCATGTTGCTCAGGGTGGTCTTGGACTCCTGGGCTCAAGTGATCCTTCTGCCTCAGCCTCCCAAAGTGCTGGGATTACAGGTATGAGCCATTATGCCTGGCCTGGTCTTGCTTCCCCACCCCTCCTCCCTTTAAAGCGATCATTAGTATAATTAGATGAAAACCTTCCATCTTGCTAGCTGTTCTCTATTTGTTGTTTGTTGTTTTTTCATTTTTTTGAGACAGGGTCTCTCTCGTTGCCCAGGCTGGAGTACAGTGGCATAATTATGGCTCACTGTAGCCTGGACCTCCTGGGCTCAAGCAAGCCTCTCACCTCGGTCTCCCCAGTAGCTGGGACTGCAGGTACACATCACCATGCTTGGCGAATTTTAAATTTTTTTAGATATGGGTCTCATTATGTTGCCCAGGCTGGTCTCAAACTCTTGAACTCAAGCAATCCTCCTACCTCAGCCTCCTGAGTAGCTGGGACTATAGGTGTGTACCAGCATGCCCTACTAATTTTTCTGTTTTTTGTAGAGAAGAGATTTTGCTATGTTGCATAGTCTGGTTTCAAACTTCTGAACTCAAATTATCTTGCTGCCTCAGCCTCCTGAGGAGCTGTGACTATAGTTATGCACCTGTGTAGTTTTTTCCTATTGCCTTTTTTTGGCGTGATTGTGTGTGTTTGTGTGTGTGAGTGTGAATTTTTTAAAATTCCATTTTACTTTGTTGACTTATCACTTATATTTGTTTAAAAGTTTTTAGTGGTTGCCTTTTGGTTTACATTATACATTTTTAAATAACCTGAGTTTTTCAAGTATTTTACCACTTCACATTTAGTTTAAGTATGGTTATAGTGTGTTCCCAGTTCTTCCCTCTTTTCCCTTGTGTCATTGTTAAACATTTCACTTTTACCTGTGTGGTACAGATCCAATACATTGTTACTGCTTTAAGCAGTTATCTTTTGGAGCAATGAAAAATAAAATGTTATACTTTACCTTCATTTATTCTTCATTTTGTAGATTCAGACTTCTTACTTTTATATATTTTTCTGCCTGAAGGACTTCTGTTAATATTTCTTATAGGGTGGGTCTGCCGGCAGGGAATTCTCTATTTTTTACTTGTCTGGGTGAAAGTCTTTATTTTTTATTCATGAAGAATATTTTCACTGGATGTAGAATACTGGATTGGCAGTTTTCTTTTCAGCACTTTAAAGTTGTCACTCCACTGTCTTACAAAGTTTCTGATGGGAAGTTTATTGTAATCTTTATCCTTATTCCTCTGTATGTAAAATATTTTCTCCTCTTTGACTGCCTTCAAGAGCCTTTGGCTTTCAGCAGTTTGAATATGATATGTCTAGATTTCCTTTTTTTTTTTGGTATTAATTTTTTTGGCATTTTCAGCTTCTCTCCTTTTTTTTTTTTGAGACAAAGTCTTGCCCTGTCACCCAGGCTGGAGTGCAGTGGCACACTCATGGCTCTCTGTAGCCTCGAACTCCTGGGCCCAAGCAGTCCTCCCACCTCAGCTTCCCAAGTAGCTGGAACCACAGGCATGTGCCACCATTCCCGGTTGATTCTTTAGTTTATTTTTAGGGACGAGGTCTCCCTATGCTTCCCAGGCTGGTCTCTTGGGCTCAAGCCATCCTCCCTTCTCAGCCTCCCTAAGTGCTGGGATTACAGCCATGAGTCATCATGCCCATCCTGTTTTCATAGTTTCTTATTCTTACAAGTTCTTGGCCATTCAAATGTTTCTTCTAAACTTCTCTCACAGCTGTTATATGTTCTCCAGGTAGGAAAATCTCTTTCCTCTTTATATTTTAGTTTGGGTAGTTTCTACTAGCCTGTTTTCAAGTTTACTGATTCTTTTTTCAGCTGTTTCAAGTCTGCTGATAAGCCTCTCAAAGGCATTTGTCATTACTATGTTTTTATTTCTAATTTGGTTTCCACTTCTTTATGATTTTCATTTCTCTCTGTGAAATTACCTGTCTGATCTCATGTTGTCTACCTCTTCCATTAGAGTTTTTACTATATTAATCATGTTTTAAATTCTCTGGTAGTTCCAAAATTTATGTCATACGTGGGTCTGGCTCTGATTATTGCCTTGTCTCTTTGGGCTGTATTTTTATTACTGCCTTTGCCATGCTTCATAATGTTTTTTTTAAAGCTGAAGGTGTTGTATATAACAAGAGATACTGATTTGATATGCTTATAGAAGACTGCTAGTTTCCTGTTAGTCGTTTAGGGTGGAGATTTGTGTTAATCTCTTCAGGCATTGGGCTGTGTTTGATGTTTATTATTGCTATGGTTACTGGAATTGACATTTGTTGTTGTCATGGAAACCAGAGGCTTCAAATTTTCCTAGTAATACCTTGTTCTTGTCTTCCTGCTTGGCTCTGGGTTTTCCTTTTGTGCGGTTTCTCCATGAGAGTCTGAATCTTGCAGCTCTCTGAGATGTATTCGTTTTTACTCAAAGCCTGTTAGTAAGGTAGTGGAGGGTGAGGGGAGCTGTGATGTTCTGTTTAAGCCTCAGATTTATGCAGATACTAGAACCTGCATCTTGAGGGTGTGGTCTTCACAAGACTCTTCCCTTTTTCCCAACTGCTATGGGTATTCAATAGTATCCTCAAGCTAAGGTTTTTTTCAGCTCTTTCCCCCTGCATTAAGGCTATTGCTGTTTTAGAGAAACAGTGAAGATGGATATGGGTGAAAATTGAGTGTGGGCCTCCTTTTCTTCCTCCAACTTTAGTGGGATTCCACCAGAAATTTCTCCTTGCTGATTAAGCCTTTTGTTCCACAGGGAAATAAGGGAAATAGGCTGGTTTGCCATTGTTGCTTGCTCTTTCTTAGCTCCGCAGGAGTGGAAATGGAGGAACTTTCTCTGCTTTCTCCCTGCTTCCCCCTGCATTAAAGAGCCTTTTGAGGTTCCTGGAGAAAAAGCTCACAGGAGGCTGGGAACTCTCCTATGATTGCAGCCCTCAAGGACTTCACATTCTGATTCTTAACCTACATTCAGTCTTCAGCAGTTTGTCAGAATTTCTGGTTAATCTTTTTATCTGCAATGGGATTCTTCCATGTTCTTGAGACTGTTTCCTTTCGTCAGAGAGAAGGCTTTTAGGTGACTGTCTAGCCTTAGCTGTTGCTCCATCACTGCTGTATTGCCTAGAGGCTGGGGACAGTGGTAAACAGAAAAAAGAAAAGAAGGAAAAAGTGATTTCCCCCCCAACTCTCTCTGAACCTCAGAAATCCACATTGTGGTCAGAGAATATACTGTGTATCATTTCAGTTTTGTTTTTTTTTTAATTTGTGAGATTTGCCTTAGGGCTCAACATATGGTCAATTTTTATAAATGATCTCTTTCTGCTTGAAAGAATATTTTGCAGTTATTGGGTGCTATGTCATATTAATGTCCATTTAGGTACACTTTGTTCATGCTATCCAAATCTATATTTCTACCCTCTCCCTTTTTTTTTTTTTTGAGTCATTCTATCACCTACTGAAAAGAATACAAAATTTATCTATTATGATTATGGGTTTTTTTCCCATTTCTTTGTAATTTGCTAAGTTATGCTTTGTATATTTGGAGGCTATATTATTACATGCATACAAATTTAAAATTGTTGTATCTTCCTGATAAATTATACCTTTATAGGTATTAATGCTTTTGTGCATTGAAGTCTACTTTGAATACAATTATTGTAGCTAGAGAAACTGTCTTTTAGTTTGTTAGTATGACTTTTTCCCATACTTTATTTTCTGTAAATCTTAAGTGTGATTCTTGTAAACACAATTATTAATTTTTTAAAAAAATATTAATTTTTGTCTTCTGGTCCAATTACATTTAACGTAATTACTGAGTTATTTGAACTTACATTTAAAATCTTACATTTTGCTTTTTATATATTTTATTCTGTAATCTTGTTTTCTCTTGTTGTTTGGATTTGAGTATTTTAATTCTTTCTCCTTTCTATTAGTGTGTTTGTTCTCCCTCCAGAGTAACTTTAGTTATCAGTTACCTGTCCACCATTCCAGAATGAAATAGTCTATGCATATACAGTATGTTCTTACTCCTTCAGAAGTGGTAGTATAATATATACATGGTTCTGCACTTTGCATTTTTAAAATAAATATGTTTTTTAAAAACATATTGCAGATTGCTTCCTGCTTTTATACTCTTTTGGACAGTACAAGAACCTTGGAACCCTGTGACTACAAGTATATGCTCTGATTGTATATTTTTATTCTTTATACATTTGAAACCTCACCACACATTATTACTGCTTTAATAATTCAGTGTTGTTTGATATATCTCTCTTTCTGGATTCTAAAACAGAGTATCTGTCTCCTTGGTGATGGGTTGCTCAGTGGGCCTGGTTTGGCTAGATAATTATTTAGGAAAAACTAAGCATACACTAACAGATGAAAAGAGCCTCTGTCATTAAAAAAAAAAACTACAAGAAAGAATGAGAGAAACCATGACTGATTTTTTTTTTAATTGTGTTTGAAAAGGAAGAACTTACAGCATGAAAACACAACTGTGAATAGGAAACAGTGGTCATAATAAGACCTTTACTAAGGACCTTAGGAAAAAGGATTTCAAGAGGATCAAAAGAAAGAGCAGCTTTCTTGGTTGGTTAAAATGTTTTTATTTTATTGTAGCATAAATGAGGTGCAAGAGAAAGGAAAACTGAAATTTCATAGTTTTTTAACATCTTGGGCCAGAGTGGTGAGGGAGTAGAGAAATATTTAATAAAACAAAAAGAGCAGTATGATCAACTGAGCTCTTAGGCCAGGGTGGTGAGAGAATAGAGAAATATTTAAGAAGGTCTAAAGGAATAAGGGACATCTTACCAAGGCTGGATGCTAGGAAATAGCTGTCATACAGTCTAGAGGGAGCCCATAGGATTTGCTAAAAGGCAACAAATTTCTTTGGGGCTAATTGGAGTATGCTTGACATTTTATTGTTGTTGAAATAAGATGCAGGAGGATGAATTGGATGATTGTACTCTTAAGTAATACATTTCCAGCTGAGAGCTATAAATACTGGTTTTATCAGATGCTTTTTTAGCGTCTATCACAATGGTATGAGGAATTTCTTTTGACCCTTCAGTACTTTGTGTGCTCATTTCTTTCCATTTACTTTAAGACCCATTCCCAGCCATACCTATGGGCTCAGCTCTTCCTAGTCATTTTTTTCTAAATTATTACAAGTTCCTTACTTAATTTCTCTGATTATCATTTTTCCCTCTTCTCGTGCATCTTACATGATTGTTAGGCCTGAAACATCTCTTATATCCTGGAAATCTTACAGTGGCTCTTTATTGTCTGTTATATCAAGTCAAAATTTAATCACTAGACCTGTTTTGGCCTTAGGTTTTTCAGTTGTAAATTGATTGGTTTCAACAACCCCCTTATCTTGTGGGTTGTTGTGAGGATTAGAGATACTATTCACCTCAGTGCAGTTTAATGCAGTCTAATATAAATACTCAGTAATTATCTAACATTTGAAGCCCTCTTTAACTTCCCAGCCTTACCCATTGAATCTCATTTCCCTTATTCCGAAAGGTATATCCACCAGTATGGTCCATCTGATCTCTTTACTGGCCCCCAAACATATTTGTGTTTACTGCCTGCTGGCTGAAGGTATAGGCCCACATCTTTCTGCTTATTCATACATCTTCTCATCCTTCAGAGCTCAGTAAAAACCTCTTATTTTTTCACTAAGCTTTCCCAAACAAATCCAGTTCTAACTGATCTTCCTGACTTCTAATGGTAATTCAGTCTTTCTTACACACTTCACCACTTGTGTAGTTTTGTGCTGTTTTGTCTATGTTTCATGTATGGACATCTTCTTTTCTGTCCTAGATTGTGAATTCCTTGAGGGCAGGATCAAATGCTTTATTTGGCCTGTATAATGCTAGGTACATAGCAGAACGTCTCAAAAATACTTGTCTAATTAAATTGCTTCTCTGGTAATTCCTGCCAGAAGCAAGTTTTCCAGAAAAAATAATTTTAGTGCATTGTGGCTCTGGTTTGTAATTTTTTAAAAATTTAATGAATACTGAAGGTTAGCCAGAAAATAAAAAATACTAAAAACATTTTTTTGGTAGCAACAGGGGGTCTTGCTATGTTGCCCAAGCTGGGCTTTCAACTCTTGGCCTCAAATGACTCTTCTTGCCTTCACCTCCCAAAGTGCTGGGATTACAGATGTGAGTCACTCTGTTTTGCCAAGATATGTTTGTTGTTGTTTTAAAATTGAGACAGGGTCTAGCTTTGCTCCCAGGCCAGAGGGCGGTGGTGCAGCTATAGCTTACTATAACCTCCAGCTCCTGGGTTCAAGACATCCTCTTGCCTCAACCTCTGAAGTAGCTGGGACTACAGGCGTGCACTACCATGCCTGGCTAATCTTTAAAAATTGTTTTAGAGATAGGGTGTCACTGTTGCCTGGGCTGATCTGGAATTCCTGGGCTCAGATGATCTTCCTGCCTTGGAGTGCTGGAAATACAGGCATGAGCCATCATGCCTGTCCTAAGATAGGATTTTTAGAATTGCCTTTGAATAGAGAATGGCAGTTACAGAATAGGAAACTACTTGAAAAAAAATGCACTTATAAAGTTGTGGTGTTTTGATATACCTGTTTTATATTTCATGTTACTTTAAGATTAGAATTAATGGAATGTCCATTCCAAAATATTTATTGCTTCTTAAGATATTTGCCACTTCATCTTTTTTAAGTGCTGAGTTAATATTTTTTCCAGTATACCTTTTTTGATTATAATTATTCTTAATTATACTTTCAAAAAGTTAGAAAATACTAAAAAGTACTAGAAAAAACATCTGCCAGTGAAAGAGGAGACTATTAACATTTTGTTGGATATACTTTTAGTTGTTTTCTGCATATCTATAAAAGATAAGTTTCCCCATCTAAGTTTCTCATTTTGTAATTAATTACTAATATTTGCTTTTCAGCTTTTCCTAAAAGGATTGTACACCTTAGAAGTGCTTAAGGAAGAGTGATGAAGGCAAGTATCCAACTCTTTGTAGTCAATGAAATTTAACTTGGTTTATGTGCTTTGGTCACCATATTTATCAAAAAACTAAAAAATTGGAAAGAAAAACTTAAGAGAAAAAAAGACAAAGACAATTTGTATATAGTTTGCTATGACTTTTAGGTGGAGTACCCTCCTAAATGGTTGATGGATTTTAAAAACATAATTTTTCTTACTTATCTCTGATACTAATTCAGAACAACTTGTTTTCTGGGTGTGAAGTGTATTAAGTCTTCAGCAAAGCTGTGCTAGAAAAATTAATTGCTGAAAATTCTGAGAACTTAACAAAATTATTTGAAATGCCTGGCCAGTAGGTGGCTGCCTTTTTCCTCCCCTTTTCTCACCTTTTGCTCCTTCTACCTCTCCGCTTTCTCTCCTTCGACCTCTCCCGTTTTTCCTATGTCCTTTTGCTCCTTTTTATCTTTGTCTCTCTGGTTTACTTATATATTACTTTTCAGAAAAGCTGAGTGAATAAAAGAGAGGCCAACATTTCCTTCTTAACAAAAAGCATTTAATAGGCTTTGCAGTCAAACTTGTTTATGTTAAACCAGGGATCTAAAATTAGTTAATTGGGCCGAGTATGGTGTCTCATGCCTGTAATCCTAGCACTTCGGGAGGCTGAGGAGGGAGTTCAAGACCAGCCTGGCCAACATGGTGAAACCCCGTCTCTACGAAAAATACAAAAATTAGCCAGGCATGGTGACGGGTGCCTGTAATCCCAGCTACTTGAGAGGCAGAGGCAGAGGCAGAGGCAGAGGCAGGAGAATTGCTTGAACCCCGGAGGCAGAGTTGCAGTGAGCTGCACTCCAGCCTGGGTGGCAGAGTGAGACCCTGTCTCTAAATAAATAAATAAATGAAAATTAGTTATTTGGGGAATTTTATAAACTGACCAACAGTTATTATTCATTTGAGCTTCTGTAAGACATACAGAAGAAAAGAAGGGTGTTCCTATACAACTTTGAGATTATTGAATTCCTTTTGTGTTTGCATTCTTACTGTCAGCAACTGTATCGAGTTAATTATTGTAGTATCACTATTGTTGGCATTTTTGCCACAGCATTTGACCTTAGTGGCTTTAAAGATTTTCTATTGGCCTACAGAAAATTTTAGCAGTCTTCAAAACCTTGACTAGTTTCTTAGTGTTGCTATTACGCAGATGACAGCTACGAGCTAAGTACCACATTACATTTTATCAGTTCAGTAGATTGTTTTTTAGAATTCCTACCTTAAAACTTGGTGGTTAGAGCTCAATTTGGGTTTCTTTAGGGCTGCATGCCAGGTGAGGCTATGTGCTGGTATGATTAAGGTAAGTTTTGCCTTTGAAAATCCCAGAATTTATTACTGTTTTCTTGCTTATAGCTGTGAAGACAGTCTTGGCATGAAAATTAACACCTTAGTTCCAGTTTTTTCCTGGAAATGCAAACATTTCCTTATAATCAATCATCATTTTAAATTATTTGAAAATAAATGATTTGGACTGGTACAGTGGCTCACGCCTGTAATCCCAGCGCTTTGGGAGGCTGAGGCAGGTATCACTTGAGGTCAGGAGTTCGAGACCAGCCTGGCCAACATGGTGAAACCCCATCTCTACTAAAATTACAAAAATTAGCCGTGCATGATGATAGCACGTGCCTGTAATTCTAGCTACTCAGAAGGCTGAGGCAGGAGAATCACTTGAACCCAGGAGGTGGAAGCTATAGTGAGCCAAGATTGTGCCACTGCATTACAACCTGGTGACAGAGCAAGACTCCCATCTCAAACAAAAACAAAACAAAAAGTGAATGATTTACAAATGCTTGTGAAATCTCAAATGAATTTACTGACATTTAAAATGTACCACATTCTCCATTTTTTAATAGGCAGCAACCAGATGGCCAGTTGATTAGTTTATAATAGTGCCCAAATAAGTAGATTTGCTGAGTAATAAATTCCTAGTACTTTTGCATATGAAACAAGTAAATCATTTGGTTTCTCAACTAACCTTGACATCATTCCTTTATTCACGCTGTCTTTTAATCTCATGGGATAAACTTATTTTACACATTTTACTTCCAACAACAACAAAAGTCAGTTGTATTAGCTAATATAGTGCAAATAAAGGAAATAGTAAACTACTTTCTCACTTCTGTTCTGCTGCTTTCACACCCTCCCATCTTCTCAGGATCTAAATAGCCCAGTGCCAGAAGAGATGAGTTGATATATGCTGATAGGGGCTTATTTTGTTTATATTAGCCCTTTTCCTCTGAGGAGCTCAATTCTGTACAGATTAGAAATCAAATTCAGTAACTGTTAGTCAGACAAACTCATGAGGAATGGTGAGATGATTATTATTTTAAAAAATCAGAGTAACATTGTATTACATGTTTATTTCATATTTGTTTAGAAGGGAATAATTAAACATATACACTATTGACAAAATTTTTGCCCACGAGGAGCCCCAGAAAGCTGCGCTAGAGGCTAAGACAGTCATTGATCTAATAAGGGCAAGGGTTTCTTTCTTGGCTCTCCCAAAGGGAAATAAATGAACAAAAGCAATGCACAATCAGGAAAAGGGTAAGTGGCCACAGTGGGATGGCTAGATTTCAGTGGAGCCACAAAGAATTTGAGTGAAAGGCAATGAAACTTCCATTCTCATGGTTGTTACTCATTTGCCTAATTTAGGAACAAACAATTTTGTGGCATTTAGAACGAAGGTACTAGAAAGAGACAAATAAATGTCTTTAGCCCTGTCACCCTGTTTATACTCCTCAGTCATGAAGAGAGGTTAGGCAGTGGAATCACCGGCATGAAAGAATATGGACAGTGGAGCCACAATGACAGTGCCCATGTAATATTTGAAGAAGGTCTTCTGAGAGTAGTCATCAGGAAGAAAACTTTAGTGAGTTTGCATTCCTGTTCCACTAAACTCTAGTAGCCGTGAGTTCACAGGAAACTCTTTTATCCAGCTAATTTATGGCTTTCTAGATTGCCACTTCATGGCAGCAAGTCCAGATAGTCCCAGAACAGGAGCACCATGGTGCTTCATTGGTAGTGGCTTAGATTGTTGAAAATACTCGGGAGTATAGAGACTTTTAAAGTCCTTTAAACCAGAAGTTGAAAAAAAATATGAAAATAAAGAACCTCCTATATCATATTTTGCCTTCTCTAGCAGCTTCTGTACGTGTATATAATTTTGTTTTATATATTTGCACAAATGCAGTATAAAAATAAAACTTTCTATTAGGAAAAAATCTTAGGATCTCCCATCCCCCCCTCCTTTTTTTTTTGCATGTGATTTTAGTAACCATGGCAGTTGTGCTGATTTTATATCTTTTAGTTTCAGCTTCCTTTTAATTTCTTACATTTAATACTGATAAATGGTTGCTATTTGACCTTTCTTTTTCTCTACTCGTCTGTCATACTTGGTTACTTTGCTTTTGAGTTTGTGTGGATATACAGGAAGCTTCTGTCAGGGATGACACTATAGAGAAAGGGATTTCTTTGAATCTCCTTTCTTGATAGCTGATACTGAGCAAAGCTCTAGTCTCTGAAGACTGATTCTGTCTGAACCATTCACTCATATGGTGCCAGAAAGGTCATTTGTGCTTCAGCAGATAATTCAACTTACAGGAATTTTATTTCCATTCTCTTCTCAAAAGAGCAAATCCGTCATCTCTAGTTACCAGTGAGCTTGATGAATATGAATGGTAGCAGAAATTCCTGTTTTCCATTAAAATCGTCATATACTTACATCAGGATATCCACTTCTCACTGTTATTCTTTGACTATACTGAGTTTCAACCTGTGGATAATTAACTGTGGTTATGAATGAGAGGGATTAAATTTCCTCAGCTAGACTAAACGTATTTGGATGGTCTGTTCTGCTGATTTCCCAAACAATGGTTGTTCTGTCAACTACCATTATAGTGTCCATTCCAAGATGGCTCCTCTAATATCTAATTCTGTATATATTGAATCTTGTAGGGATTTTTGTTTTTGAACATTGCTGTTTTCATTTCCTATGTTCTGGGCTTTTTCTCCTATTCTAAAAAATAATCATTACCCACTATCTAGAAAACTGTCTTTTAATCTTCTGATTAAAGATTGCTTAATGATAGTGCCTATTTGTTTGGCCAGTAGCATGTTTTTCTTTGTTTTAACACTGGAGTTTCTGCATGGATTTATAATATAAGGTTCTTTTTTTTTTTTTTAACATTAGATAGGCATGAAGCCTTCGTCTCACAGCTGCATGCGTAGTCACTGTTGAAGCAAATGCCTACCTAATTTGACACTTGGTGTGTTAAAAAAAAATTTTTTTTGAGTTTGCAAATAAGCATATTAAGTCTACTTATGGAGCCTTCGGGCAGTGAACAGTTATTTGAGGACCCTGATCCTGGAGGCAAATCCCAAGATGCAGAGGCCAGAAAGCAGACAGAATCAGAACAAAAATTGTCTAAAATGACCCACAATGCTTTGGAGAACATTAACGTGATTGGCCAAGGCTTGAAGCATCTCTTCCAGCACCAGCGCAGGAGGTCATCAGTGTCTCCACATGATGTGCAGCAAATTCAGGCAGATCCAGAACCTGAAATGGATCTGGAAAGCCAGAACGCATGTGCTGAGATTGATGGTGTCCCCACCCACCCCACAGCTCTGAATCGTGTCCTACAGCAGATTCGAGTGCCACCCAAGATGAAGAGAGGGACAAGCTTGCATAGTAGGCGGGGCAAGCCAGAGGCCCCAAAGGGAAGTCCCCAAATCAACAGGAAATCTGGTCAGGAGATGACAGCTGTTATGCAGTCAGGCCGACCCAGGTCTTCATCCACAACTGATGCCCCTACCAGCTCTGCTATGATGGAAATAGCTTGTGCTGCCGCTGCTGCTGCTGCTGCATGTCTACCAGGAGAAGAGGGAACTGCGGAGCGGGTAAGTTTTCCCCCTTTTCAAATGGGTAAATAATAATTATAGCTAATAAATGAATGCTTAGAATTATATTCCTGTTTCCTTCCTAACATATTGCTTTATTTGTCCTTTTATTAAAACCTTAAGTATATTTCATGTATTCTTTCTGTATATTTAAGATTGGTTTTATGGTAGAGGAATAAAGATGCTTTGTTGTTTTGATTTTGCACATGGAAATGGCTTTCTTACATTAATGAATGTAGTGAATAAAGTTTAGAATCTGAGTTTGCCTGTACTTACCATGAAGTACACTAAGATGGTTATAATTTTTATATACTTTGTAGTACATCATCAGCATTTGTTATACATTTTGCATGCCACAATAGAGCATATACATTATTATTAATGTATATTAATTTACTATTAATAAACAGGTTGCTTTGGGTTTACCCAAAACTGGGTATATTAAATTTAGGAGAAACTTTATCCATGTAACTCTGAATTATGGTTAGTTGAGGCACATAGAAGAAATAGTCCTGCTAGGGTTTTAAAACTCAGGTACATACATGTAGCTATGCAGGTAGTGACAGCGAGTGACTTAAGTGTTATGGAGACTGGAGAAATTAAGGAGTTCCTCCTTTGTTTAACAGGGAAAATGTCTTAGCTTTATCTGATGGTTGAAATTTAGTAGTGTGGGCACCGTCTTGCCAGAGCTTCTGATTTTTTTTCAAGAGAAACTGGAAATCTAGATGAGAAATTTCTTGATTTTTAACAGATATGCAAGCCATACTGAACACATTTGTGGGCTAAGTCAGCTTTGTAAATTACCATTTAACTGTCTTTGGCATTACTTTTGTGTATTCCTTGAGGCTTTTATTTGATCATTTTCATTCTGTGTCTGTTTGTGGCACAGTGAAGTTTTTTTTTTTAATTGTATATTAAGTTAGCTGGAAATACAAATATTGAGTCTAGAACCTTAAATCTTTCCTACCTAAATATGATATTTAAAACGTATAAGTAATGGACAGTAAGTCACTTTAAACCTGTCAAAATAATGATTTTTTAAAAATGTAAATGAGGATATGTAGCATATATTTCTGTGTATAGTCATTTTATTTTTTTTGAAGACAGAGTCTTAGTCTGTCATTTAGGCTGGAGTGCAGTGGTGCGATCATGGCTCACTGCAGCCTTCACCTTACAAGGCTAAGGTGATTTTCCCACCTCAGCCTCCCGAGTAGCTGGGACCACAGGCACATGCCAACATGCCTGGCCAATTATTGATTGATTGATTGATTGATTGATTGAGAGGAGATTTCTCCATGTTGCACAGGCTGGTCTCAAACTCCTGAGCTCAAGTGATCCTTCCACCTCAGACTCCCAAAGTGTTGGGATTACAGGCATGAGCCACTGTGTCTAGCCTATAGTAGTTATCTTTGAAATAAAAAGAATATTTGGTCACTGATTATTCAAGCTAGTTGGCAATAAAGATTGACATTGCAACTATGTAATTTGTCTTAATCTTCAGCCTTTACCAGAGAACACTAGTAATCACTACTAGTGATTCTGGGATTGTAGACTTCTTTGTTAAAAGGAAAAAGTGTAAGTAAAGGAGATTTTATTGGAAATTTCCAGAGAAAGAGGGTAAAAGTGAGAACTTTTTTTCATAACATTGTTTATTTAATGCTCTTTGTCAGCTTTACTAGCATACACGTACAATAAAATCCACTGGTTTTAAGTGTATATCTTGACTAGTTTTGAAAAATGTGTAGTTTTATATTAACACAGTCATTATATAGAACATTCCTATTACCACAAAATAATGATTTATCATGCCTCTTTGCTGCAGTAAGTCCCCTCTTACCTAACCCGTGTGGCCTCTGGTAGCCACTGATCTGCTTTCTATTGCTATAGTTTTGCCTTTTCTAGAATTTCCTAAAAAATGAGATCATACAGTCCTTTGTGTTTGACTTCTTTCATTTAGTGTAATGCTTTTCAATTGTTGTTGATTCAGCTGTTGTTGTATGTGTCGATAGTCTGTTCCTTTTTATTGCTGCACTCCAGCCTAGGCAACAAAACGAGACCTTCTCAACCCACCACCCCCCCGCCCGACCACCAAAAAGATAGATGTAAACTTTGGCGCTTCTAAAGGGAAAGTTTGGTTACGGATTCAGGTTCTCTATTAAGGCTAATATCACTTCAGAGCTCACTGTATCATTTTCTTATTTATAGCCAAACTTTGGAAAAGCAGTGTACATTAGGCTGCAGTAAGGGAAGCTTTTTGGATCACTTATAGTATGGGCTGAAAGAAAGGGAAATTTTTGTAATGCCTGGATGTACGTGGAAGATAGAGAAAAGAGGGAGAAGTCTGGGGGAGATATATGTGTTCAAATAAAAAGATTTCTAAGTTTGAATTAATTGAACTATAAGCAAAACTAGTAAGGCAGGTGTATTCTCCCAGTGGAGAAGAAATGAAGTGGGGAAAAGGATAATTCCTGTTATTGACCACTAGGTGGTGCCCTAGGCCAGGATTGGTAGGTGGAAGTGACAGTGTGGATGACTGACAGGACATTGATTAATTCCGGGTGATAATTTAAAAAGTGACTAGTACAGGAAGTCATTAGGATATGGGCTAACCTGAGCGTGGTGACTATCATATAGTGATAGTGCTCTTAAAAATATTGAACTGAATTGATAAGTGTGAAAAGTGCGATGGACAATAGAACAGGTAGAATTTGATGACAATGTTAGAATAAAAAATTTTTAAACTCAAAGATTTGCTTGGGAGAATCCGTTAGAAAATATAGTCCAATTCCACTAAACAGTCGAAAAATTGTATTTTTTTTTTTTTTTTTAGGGAAAACCATTAGTTTTAGTTGGGTGGCTGACACCTACTGTGCAGAGAATGTCTTACAGGCATTTAATGATATGGGACTGGAAAAGTAGGTATAAGTTAGAGTTGAAGATGTATTTTGGCTTTCTAATTGTTCTCCATTAAAACTTAATTGCCAAAGCAAGTAACTTATAGGTTTATTGACCCTGCCTCTGAAGGCCAGAATGTTATGGCTACATCCTTTCCCTCGATACTGTTTCCTTTAATATAAATATGTATTCATTGGCCCCAAAGATACTTTGATTATCCTTAATGATCTCATGTGAGCATCAGGTATAGTTCTTGGAAGAGTAAAAATGAAGATACAGATAAGCTAACTGTTCCTGATGTTGGTAAATTTGTTATGCAAAGTGTAATAACATAGGGATGCTTCTTAAAGTTTTTGGTTTTTTTTTTAAATGGAATCTTGCTCTATTGCCTAGGCTGGAGTGCAGTGGTGTGATCTCGGCTCACTGCAACCTCCTAGGTTCAAGCAATTCTCTTGCCTCAGCCTCCTGAGTAGCTGCAATTACAAGCGCACACCACCATACGTGGCTAATTTTTGTATTTTTAGTAGAGATGGGGTTTCACCATGTTGGCCAGGCTGGTCTTGAACTCCTGACCTCAAGTGATCCACCTGCCTCAGCCTCCCAAAGTGCTGGGATTACAGGCATGAGCCACCACGCCTGGCCAAAGTTTGTTTTTTTAAAGTCTGAGTTGCTTTCTTTCTGTTCAGAAGCAGCACCTTTTATGATGAATGCTCAACATAATGGAAAGCAAAGTTCACTCTTTAACCTCTTTTTCCTTTATACAACGAAATAGTCACAGGCTTTAGGGTAGTCAGACTCCTAAAGGTGTATAGTGTGTGAACTAATTTCTGCTTTCCCCTTTTATTCATCAGAGTTTTGGGCACTTTATCAATAGCTCTGAATCTTAGGAGTAGAGGAGAAGAATTTTGGTTGCCTAAGTCCACTACTCTTTGGTTTATCCAGAATGCTGATACAAGGTTTTGCTTCCAAAGAATCATAGATAGATAGACAGAGGGATAGGCTAAGATCATGTTTTGTGTAAGGTAATTACTAGAACAGACTGTTTTTTCTTTAGGATCTCAGTACAGCATTTTTTCTCAAGAAAGGCAACTTTGGCAATTTAGCACAGTGTTGAGCTAAGTAGTTATTTGCTAAAAATCAACTTACTTTGATGGTATATCATCATGGCTTGTGATCCTGTTGGTCAGTGTGAGCAGGCTAGATTTCATTTTTGAACTTCTGTGCTTCAGGGTCACAATTAATATATGTTATGTGTTAATTTGTGTCTCTTACTTTGTATATACATAGACTTTGAGAATATGTTCCCAAATAAAAATTTATATAAAATACTATTTTTGTTGCCCAGGGTGGAGTGCAGTGATGTGATCTCGGCTCACTGCAACCTCTACCTCCTGGGTTCAGAGTATTCTCCTGCCTTACCTTCCCAAGTAGCTGAGATTACAGGTGTGCATCACCATGCCTGGCTAATTTTTGTATTTTTAGTAGAGATGGGGTTTCACCATGTTGGCCAGGCTGGTCTTGAACTCCTGACGTCAAGTGATCCACCTGCTTCAGCCTCTCAAAGTGCTGGGACTACAGGCATGAGCCACTGTGCCAGCCTAAATTGTTTTATTTTAAAAATTAAAGTTATGGCAAATATTTTTATTTTATTATTATAACATCTTGCTGAGATAAGAAACCCTGACTCAGATTTCTAAAATTGTAATAATGAGGAAGCCAAGAATTCAAAAATCTTGAGTTGCAAAATGAGTCCCTTGCACCACAAATGATTTCTAGTCAGTGGATCATTGGCTGCTGCCAAGTGACTAGCAGACTCATAGACTGTTAAGCCTGTTAAGCTACTTTAATTAATACTAATCAAACTCCTGATTTTACAGGTCCAGAGATGTTAAAAATCTGCCTGAAGTTATACAGTTAATTATGAGTGATGCCAGGACCAGATCCCTGGGTTCCCTCTTGTTCTGTGTTCAGCATTCTTACCTCTTTACCTGGTTGAACATGCCAGAGAACTGAAGAATGACAGTTCTTTCAAGCAGGAAATAAGAAAAGGGGAAAAGAAAGTTTATCCGTTTTTCAAAGATTGGTTGCTAGATCAGCTTGTTTGAATGAAGGCAGAAATCTAAGAGCAGTGACAAAGACTGATTTCATCCCTACCTTTGTTTGGTTTCTTATGTTAGTATATATTTTTTGAGTTGGGACTGGGATCTCGCTCTATTGCCTAGGCTAGAGTGCAGTGGTGCAGTCATGGCTTATTGCATCCTCGAACTTCTGGGCTCAAGGGAGGCCAGAAGACTGAGGCTTCACCTCAGTCTCTTGACTCAGGACTATAGGCAGGCACCACCATGCCTGGCTCTTACTTTATTACTTTTAAATAACTTCTGCCATCATTTTCAGATGGGTAACAATGGAAATCAAATACTGAAATGATTCCCTAAAATTATTTTAATCCCATTCATCACTAAAATATGAGCAATGACATCCTGGATTCTCAGATGTCTAAACAAAATAATAACAAAGTAGTTATTATTTACAGTGACTAAAAAATAAGGCCTCATAAATATATATAAATATATGTATTTATATTTGAGACAGGGTCTTGCTCTGTCACCCAGGCTAGAATGTAGTGGTGTGATCACAGCTAACTGCAGCCTTGACCTCCTGGGCTCAGGTGACCTCACACCTTAGCCTCTCCAAGTAGCTAGGACCACAGGTGGATGCCACTGCACCTGGCTAACTTTTGTATTTTTTTGTAGAGGAGTTTTGCTGTGTTGCCCAGGCTGGTCTTAAATTCTAGGTTCAAGTGATCCGCCCACCTCAGCCTCCCCAAGTGCTGGGATTACAGGTGTGAGCCACTGTGTGTGGCCAAAGACTCTTATATTTAGTGAGATGGCTGGTTAAATAGTTTTCATGGAGTTATTTCTGCATTGTGAGGTTGAGGGTGGGGTGGAAACTAGAGCCCATAATTAAAGTTTCTTATTAACCACATACGGTATTGCAGAGTGATAGTAAGAAAGAGTGATGATGATGAGAACCATCTCTGTTATCTAATTGCTTTAAGACACCAAGAAACCTGCCCTGGAAATGCTGAATTTTAATGAACTCATAAAATGAACTTTAATTGGGAATCTGTCTTTTCCATGTAGTTGATAGTATTCTCTGCAAGAATTTTGTCAAAGTGAATTTGTTTTGATATCATTGTATCAGCTCATTCTTAACAAATATTTGAGTGTCTAACGTATGTAAGACCCTTTCCATGTATACTTTGCAATTTAATTTGCATGTGAGTGTTTTGGTGCAGGTAGATATCTTATTTAAAAAAATGAAGTAATTAGGGCTTCAGGAAAAATTTAAAACCTGCCTAACACCAGAGAGCTAGTACATGGCTTAGTCTAAGCTCTTTGCACATCTACACATCTATATCTACATCTACACATCTACAGCACAGATGCCTGAATATCGATAGCCTTTATCATATACTTAGTTGGGAAGTGTAATATAAAGGCAGAAAATATAGATCTTAGGATGATGTAGACTGTCACACAGTTGGTAATCTGCCAAGCAATTTTTTTAAAACACATAAGAAAAAAAACAGCTGGTCTCAGTTAAAATTGAAGCAAGATTTGAGGCTTCATAATTAACTCTTAAAGTAGAAACTTAGATGAAAAAAAAAACTAAGTTTCCCGCTTCTTTCCTTATGTACTATCAAAAGGCCACAATGAAATTGCTGGAAGTCACCACCTCTTACCTCAAACAGTGCTTAAAAGTAGGAAGTGAGAGGTAATTGACTAGTTTATCTTTGCTTCCATGCAGTCTTACTGGCGTTTAATCTGGTGGCTAATAGCATTGATTGTTTTTAATTCTGTTGTTTGTTTTTTTTCCTGCCAAGTTGCTATAGCCATCTGGGGAGGATAAGATAAGAGTGCTGGAGCATTATCCTAAGAAAGTTCCACTTCTCCTTTTGAGCCTTTCTTTAACACAAATCTCAGATTGGGAGAGATTTCTACAGTTATTTCATTTATCTCTCTCTAACATTCTCCCTAAATGGTTGTCCGGCTTCTCAGAATCTCCCAAAGCAGCCTATTCTACTTGTGCCTCTGTTAGACAAATCTAATATTTTAAGCTGAATCTGGTACCTGTATGTCTCCAGTTAAGGCCAGTCAGAATATGTAATGCCTCTGAAGGCATGAATTGCCTTTACAATGCGTCTCTCCTGAATAATCCTTTCTCCAGACTAATAATCCTTAGTCCTTGGGATATTCTTTTTTTTTAAATTTAACATTTATTTATCCAGGCATTCTAAGTGCTTAGGATGCAGTAGTGAATCTTCACTACAAACAACTGTACTGTGAAGTATTACTATCTCTATTTTTATAAGTGAAGAAACAGAAGATGAAGTTGGAATGACTTAACATATTCACACAATTGGTAAGAAATTTGTACTGGATGTCAGAACCAAGTCTTTCTAGCTCCAAAAATCAAGCTTTTGACCACTGCTGTCTGCTACTGTAGGTCTTGCCAAGAATAATTTAGTAGCCATCTTCAAGGCCTGAAGTAGATAGTTCAAGGAGAAGGCTCATGTAAGGAGTGGCATAAATACCTTGTAGGTAAGAGATGCTGAGGTTCCTTGGGATATTAAATGAACCTGTAGCCTCCCTGGGTTCCACTGGGAAACTTTAGCTCAAGTGGATTCTTAGCTAGGTGTGGTGGCACATGCCTTTAAATTTGTGGTTTCAGAATTCACTAAGGAGCCCAGTGTCCGTTAAAAAAAAAAAAAAAAAAAAAATGGAGCACTTTGTGAGTTTTTGTGTTATCCTCTTCAGAAGCCATGATAATCTTCTTTGTATTACAATTTTAGTATATGGGCTGCTGAAGCAAGCCCTGGGGTATTCATTCACATCATAATTTTGAGTACTTAGTCATACTGGTCCATCAGCTCTAACTGTTCTGTTCTTCAATATTCCTCTTAAATTCTAGTCTCCAAAACAGAACACAATGCCCAGATCTGATTACAGTAGTGAATAGAGCTTTCCTAATTCTAAAGTATTATATGCTTATGTTCAACCTAATTCTATTTTGAAATTGTTTTTCCTTTTTGTGATCTGACTTACCTTTCATCTTTAACTTTTATTTGGTGAAAGTTGTAGAGTTTAATGCAGAGTAATTGAAAATTTTACAGGCAGTAAAATAATACAGATGCTTAGTAATTTTGAGACTATTAGAAAAAAGACTTTCTGGAGAACTTATCTCTGATTTCTAAAATATTTACTTTTAAGAATAAGAACCCTTCATGCCTGTAATCCCAGCACTTTGGGAGGCCAAGGCAGAAGGATCACCTGAGGTCAGGGATTTGAGACCAGCCTGGCTAACATGGTGAAACCCCATCTCTACTAAAAATATAAAAATTATCCGGGCATGGTGGTGTGTGCTTGTAATCCCAGCTACTCAGGAGGCTGAGGCAGGAGAATCACTTGAACCTGGGAGGTGGAGGTTGCAATGAGCCGAGATTGGGCCACTGGACTCCAGTCTGAGCAAAAAGAGTGAAACTCTTGTCTCAAAAAAAAAGAGAACCTTTCAATTTCTACATTTTATTTTATTTCATTTTAGGCTAGTCAAGTGAACTGTTTGGCCTGGAAAAGGAACAAAGAAGTCTGTAACTGACTGTGATTAATTAGTGTAAACACTACTACACTTGGACCAGCCTCAACTCCTACCTTCTTTTAAATTGGTGTTAGAGATGAACCAAATGTCACCTACATCGTTTCCCAACCCTGACACCGTGGACTTAATTTTTCTTACTTTGCATTTGTGGTATTATTTATTTAATGTATAGATATACTCTTCAGAATAATTAAGAGTTGTGGTATGTTTAAGAATTCATTTATTTATTATACTTAGCCCTTCAGTTATCTTTATTTTTTAATCACTGCTCAATTTGTTTTGCAAAATGTTTTCTTTTTAAAACTTTTCTTTAAAAGTTTCTTTAAAACTGATGTCTGGTGGCCACAGAAATACAAAATAGTTTTGTATTTTCTTCATTTTCTTCTTAAAAAATAATGCCCAACCAGATGCAGGGGCTCATGCCTGTGATCCTAGCACTTTGGGATGCTGAGGTGGGTGGATCACTTGAGGTTGGGAGTTTAAGACCAGCCTGGCCAGCATGGTGAAACCCCATCTCCACTAAAAATACAAAAAAGGCCAGGTGCAGTGGCTTACACCTATAATCGCAGCACTTTGGGAGGCCAAGGTGGGTGGATCACCTGTGGACAGGAATTCGAGACCAGCGTGACCAACATTGTGAAACCCTGTCTCTACTAAAAATACAAAAACTAACCGGGTGTGGCACACGCCTGTGGTCTTAGCTACTCTGGAGGCTGAGGCAGGAGAATTGCTTGAACTTGGGAGGCGGAGGTTACAGTGAGCCGAGATTGCGCCACTGCACTCCAGCCTAAATGACAGAGTGAGACTTTGTCTTTAAAAAAAAAAAAAAATCCCAGCTTAATAGAAACTTCAGCCACTCAGAAAATCAAAATATGAAGATGTGGGATAGTCTTTAGGGGTGTTGGAGGAAGAAATTCTTGTTAGCAATTTATTTCTGTTTGGTTAGTAAGATAGTAAATATTCTTTTCTGTCAAATTTTTTGACTTGGTAATTACATGATCTTAAAGTTCACAGATTTTATTAATTGATTGAGACAGGCTCTTGCTTTGTTGCCAGGTTGGAGTACAGTAATGTGATCACAGCTCATTGAAGCCTTGACTTCCTGGGCTCAAGCGATCCTCCCACCTCAGCCTCCCAAGTAGCTGGGACTACAGGCACATATCACTGTACATGGCTTATTTTTAAATTTATTGTAGAGACGTGTCTCACTGTGTTGACCATGCTGATCTGGAGCTCCTAGGCTCAAACAGTCCTCCTGCCTCGGCCTCCCAAAGTGCTAAGATTACACTTGTGAATCACCATGCCCAGAGCTAGATTTTAAAAATAGTATTCTAAAGAGATGGCAGTTTCTCTGAAGCTGTTAGGAAAATTTGATTGTATGATTCAGTTTGACATTTGAATATTGGTTATGTGTCTTGAAGGTAAATTTTTTGTTATAGAGAGTCCCAGGTGTGATTTTTGAGCTAGAATCTTAATCAGATACTGAACTTAAACCTTCTTTTTTGCAGATATCAGTGCCGGGGATGAGTTAATTCCTTGGATTACTTGGGAAAGATGTTATGAGGAAACTTTAGTTAACCATGATGTCTAGAAGCTGCTGATAACTTTTGGAATTGCTGAATGTTCTTTGAGGAAATTACTGATTGTTTTAATGATTCTTGCTGACTGTAGTGTTTTTTTTTTTGAGACAGAGTCTCGCTCTGTCGCTGAGGCTGGAGTGAAGTATTGCAGTCTCAGCTCACTGCAACCTCTGCCACCTGGGCTTAAGCAATTCTTCACTTGTGCCTCAGCCTCCCAAGTGGCTAGGATTACAGGTGTGTGCCACTGCACCCAGCCAATTTTTTTGTATTTTTAGTACAGCTGGGATTTCACCATGTTGGCCAGGCCTGTCTGGAACTCCTGGACTCAAGTAATCTCCCTCTTTATCTTCCCAAAATGCTGGGATTACAGGCATGAGCCACTGTGCCTGGCCTGTCTGTAGTGTATTTTAAAAGCTGTTTTCTTGGTTAACTCTAATATAACCCCAAGTTCTTAATAAATGTTGGCCTAGATTGTGAACTTTGCAGAGACTCTTTCTTTTTTTTTTTTTTTGTGACAGGGTTTCACTCCCGTTGCCCAGGCTGAAGTGCAGTGGTGTAATCACGGCTCACTGCAACCTTGACTTTCCACGCTAAGGTGATTCTCCTACCTCATTCTTCTCCTGAGTAGCAGGAACTACAGGCACATGCCACCATGCCTGGCTAATTTTTTGTATCTTTAGTGGAGATGGGGTTTCACCATGTTGCCCAGGCTGGTTTCGCACTCCTGGGCTCAAGTGATCTGCATGTTTCAGCCTCCTAAAATGCTAGGATTAGAGACATGGGCCACCACACTCAGCCAACTCTTATGGGTGAAAAACAAGAATTTTTACTTTGGTCAGTAAGATTGTTTTGGTTTTAAATAACAGTTGACACTGTGCCCCAGAAACCTGAATCAAATGTGCTTGCCTTTTTTTAAATTTAAATTTTATTTTTAAAATTGATATATAATTTACATATTTTGGGGGTACATGTGATAAATTAATACATTTATATAACTTGTAAAGGCCAAATCAAAGTAATTGGGAAATCTGTCACCTTAAATATTTGTCTTGTCGTTCTCTTTTTTCTTTTTAGACAGGCTCTGTTTTGTCACCCAGGTTGGAGTGCAATGGTGAAGTCATAGCTCACTGCAGCCTCAAATTTCTAGGCTCAAGAAATCCTCCTGTCTTACCCTTCCTAGTAGCTGGGACTACAGGTGTGTACCACCATGCCTGGCTTATTTTTTTTATTTTTATTTTTTGTAGAAATTGGGTCTTGCTGTGTTGACCAGGCTGATCTTGAACTCCTGGGCTCAAGCAATCTTTCCACCTCAGCCTCTCAAAGTGTTAGGATTACAAGCATGAGCCATTATGCCCAGCCTTGTCTTATCTTTGTGTTAGGAACATTTGAATTATTATCTTCTATAATCACCCTACTAATCTATCAAACACTAGGTCTTATTTCTTCTATCAGACCGTTGTTTTGTACCCATTAATCAACCTCTCTTCTTCTCTCCCTCTCTGTTACCTTTCCCAGCCTCTGGTAACCACCAATATACTCTTTATTTTCATGAGATCTACTGTTTTTTTTAGCTCCCACATATGAGTGAGAACATGTGATATTTATTTTTGTGCTTGGCTTATTTCACTTAACAAAATAATCTCCATTTCCATCCATGTTGCTGCAAATGATAGGATTTCATTCTTCTGGCTTTATAATATTTCATTGTGTTTGTATACCACATTTTCTTTATTCATTTGTCCACTGATGGGCAGTTAGGTTGATTCCATGTTTTGGCTGTTGTGAGTAGTGCTTGCAAATAAACATGGCAATGCAGATGTCTGTCTGATACATTGATTTTTTTTTTTTCTCTATATACCCAGTAGTAGAATTCCTGGATCATATGGTAGTTCTATTTTTAGTTTTTAAAGTTTTCCATAGTGGCTGTACTAATTTACATTTCTTCCAACAGCGTACATCCCCTTTCTCCATGTCCTCCCCAGCATCTGTTATTCCCTGTCTTTTTGATAAAAGCCATTTTAACTGGGGTGATGTGATGTCTCATTGTGGTTTCGATTTGCATTGCTCTGATGATTAGTGATGTTGAGCATTTTTTCATATACCTGTTGGCCATTTGTGTGCCATCTTTTGAGAAATGACTCTTCACCTCTTTTTTCCATTTTAAAGTTGGATTTGTTTTGCTATTGAGTTGTTTGAGTTCCTTATGTATTCTGGTTATTAATTTCTTGTCAGATGAATAGTTTGTAAATAGTTTCTCCCATTCTGTGTGTTGTCTTTTTCACTTTGTTGATTGTTTTCTTTGCTGTACAGAAGCTTTTTATGGTGTGTTTCGGTTTGTTTTTGCTATGGTTGCCTGTGCTTTTTAGGTGTTACACAGAAAATCTTTGCCCGGACCAATGTCCTATAGCATTTCCCCAAGGATTTCTTCTAGTAGTTTTATAGTTTTGGGTCTTAGATTTAAGTCTTTAATCCATTTTGATTTGATTTTTGTATATGTTGAGAGATAGGGGTGTAGTCCCATTCTTCTGCAGGTGGTTGTCCATTTTTCCCAGCACCATTTATTAAAGAGGCTGTTATTTCCCCATTGTATATTCTTGGTGCCTTTGTTAAAAATGGGTTGGCTACAAATGTGTTGATTTATATCTGAGTTCTCCATTCTGTTCCATTGGTGTGTGTGTTTTTATGCCAGTACCGTGCTAATATGTTTCCTATTACTTTATAGTATATTTTGAAGCCAGGTAGTATGATACTTCCCATTTTGCTCTTTTTGCTCAGGATTGCTTTGGCTGTAGTTCCATATAAATTTAAGAGTTTTTTTCTGTTGCTGTGAATGTTACTCATTTCTAGCTTTATTCCGTTGTGGGCAGAAAAGTTAATACGATTTTTTTTTAATTGTTGAGATTTGTTTAAGATATGGTCTCTTCTGGAGAATGTTCCCTTGTGATGATGAAAAGAATGTGTATTCTGCAGCAGTTCGGTGAAATGTTCTATAAATGTCAATTAGGTCTATTAAGTATAGTGTCTACTTTAACTTTGGTGTTTCTTTGTTGATTTTCTGTCTGGATGATCTGTCCATTACTGAAAATGAGGTGTTGACCTTCCCTACTAAAATTGTGTTACAGCTTATCTCTCCCTTTACTAATGTTTGCTTTATATACTTAGGAGCTCTGATGTTGGGTGCATAGATACTTAAATTGTTACATTGGCTTCCTGAATTGACCACTTTATCTTTATATAGTGACCTACTTTGTCTCTTATAATCTTTGATTTGTATTCTATTTTGTCTAAGTATAGCTACTCCTGCTCTTTTTTGTTTTCCAGTTGCATGAACTATATTTTCCCATCCCTTCACTTTCATTCTATGTGTATCTTTGTAGAGGTGGCTTCCTTGTAGGTAGCATATAGATGGGTCTTATTTCTTTATCCATTCAGCCACTTTATGCCTTTAATTGGAGAATTAAGTCCATTTACATTCAGTGTTATTATTGATAAGTAAAGGCTTACTACTGACATTTTGTTGCTTATTCTGGTCATTTTATAATTCCTCTTTTCATCCCTTTTTTATTATTGCCTTTTGTGGTTAAGTGATTTTCTCTGGTAGTATGTTTTAATTTATTGCTTTTTATTTTTAGTGAATCTGTTACAGGTTTTTGCATTTTGGTTGCCATGGGGCTTACAACAAAAAAGTTATTTCAAAGAGATGACAACTTATGTTAGATCACAAAGAAAATATTAGAAACAAAGATTCTGTCACTTCACATAGGAATTTACAGAATGAGTACTTAAAATTGAAACACTGCAGGAAAATTAGGCTGTGAGTGAAGATCTGGTTCAGGAGTACACTGGGAAATTTTTTAGCATCTTATCTCAACCTTATGCTCCAGTCTCCTCCTACTGTCTTTAGAAATTTGATGGATTTCTAATTGTCCAGCTATTTCCACATAGGAAAAAGTTCTAATGCTTCTTGCAAGCCTACAACTCAACTCTTTGGGAGAGTAAATATATAAATAGTTATTCCAACAGTGGACTTTTATCATTTACCCCGCTTCATTATACAAAACAAAAAAAGGTAAAAGAACTTAAGGACAAGTTTAGAATGGATGAACAATTAAAGTGTTTATTATCACAGATGACTTAGCAAATAAATTTTCAAATCGTTGAATTTCCTCTAACATATATAAGTACTATTTCATTAAGAATAATGTCTTCTTCAGTAGAAATGGAATAGCTTCATCTTTTTTTTTTTTAATATTTAGGTTCAGGAGTACGTGGGTAGGTTTGTTAAATGGGTAAACTGCATATTGCAGGGGTTTTTTGTACAAGTTATTTCATTACCCAGATAAGAAGCATAGTACCCATTGGTAGTTTTTTGATCCTCACCCTCCTCTCACTCTCCACACTCAAGTAGGCCCTGGTGTCTGTTGTTCCCTTCTTTGTGTCCATATGTACTCAATGTTTAATTCCCTCTTATAAGTGAGAACATGCGGTATTTGGTTTTCTGTTCCTGCGTTAGTTTGCGTAGGATGATGGCCTCCAGCTCTGTAAAGACATGATCTCATTATTTTTTATGGCTGCATAGTATTCTGTTTTATATATGCACCACATTTTCTTATTTCAGTCTACCCTTGATGGGCATTTAGGGTGATTCCATGTCTTTGCTATTGTGAAAAGTGCTGTAGTGAATATACATGTGCATGTGTCTTTATGGAAGAATGATTTATATTCTTTTGGGAATATATACAGTAATAGGATTGCTGGGTTAAATGGTAATTCTGTTTTAAGTTCTTTGAGAAATCACCAGACTGCTTTCCACAATGGCTGAACTGATTTGCATTTCCACCAGCAGTGTGTCAGTGTTCTCTTTTCTCTACAACCTCGCCAGCATCTGTTATTTTTTGACTTTTTAATAATAGACACTCTGGGTGAGATGGTATCTTATTGTGGTTTAGATTTGCATTTCTCTAATGATTAGTGCTGTTGAGTATTTTTTCATAAGCTTGTTGCTGCATGAATGTTATCTTTTGAAAAGTGTCTGTTCATGTCCTTTGCCTACTTTTTAATGAGGGTTGTCTGATTTAAGTTCCTTATAGATTCTGGATATTAGACCTTTATTGGTTGTATAGTTTACAGGTATTTTCTCCCCTTCTCTAGGCTGTTTACTCTTTGATAGTTTCTTCTGCTATGCAGAAGCTCTTTAGTTTCATTGGGTCCCATTTGATAATTTTTGGTTTTGTTGCAGTCGCTTTTGGCATCTTTGTTATGAAGTCTGTGTCCATAATGTTATTTCCTAAGTTATCTTCCAAGGTTTTTATAGTTTTTCATTTTAGATTTTAAGTCTTAAATATGCCTTATCTTTTTAAGCTTAAAATTATCTCACCTTAAAAACAAAACCTTAGTGTCTCTACCTTTTCTTTTTTTGGGGGGTTGGTGGTGTATTTGTTTTGTGAAATCTAGCAAGTGAAGATAAACGAGCAATAAATTTATAGCATCTTCAGTAAAATATCTTGAACAGGGGTATTAAAAGTGAAATCTCAGTACCAGACATTTGATTTGAGTATTGTGGGTGGGATATTAGTCCTACACAGTACCAGCTTAAGTTTCTTTGTTATAGTTGCGGCGGTGTTCTTTCCTCGTTTATGTAATGCCCTGTTTTTTTCTCATTGGCTTTTTTGTTTGTTTGGTTTTTTGGTGAGACAGAGTCTTGCTCTGTTGCCCAGGCTGGAGTGCAGTGGTGCGATCTCGGCCAACCTCTGCCTCCCAGGTTCAAGCAGTTCTCCTACCTCAGCTTCCCGCGTAGCTGGGATTACCGTTGCGGGCAACCATGTCTGGCTAATTTTTGTATATTTAGTAGAGATGGAGTTTCACAATGTTGGCTGGGCTGGTCTCGAACTCCTGACCCCAAGTGGTCTGCTTACCTCTGCCTTCCAAAGTGCTGGGATTACGGGTGTGAGCTACTGCATCTGGCCTTTTCCCGTTGTTAACACAAAGGCAAAAGCCCTTCTATACTAATGAATCTAGGAGTATTGAACAGTAGGGATCACCAAACTTGATTTCTTTCTTTTTTTTTTTTTTGAGATGGAGTCTTGGTCTGTCACTCAGGCTGGAGTGCAGTGGCGTGATCTCAACTCACTGCAATGCAACCTCCACCTCCTCTGTTCAAGCAATTCTCCTGCCTGAGCTTCCTGAGTAGCTGGGATTACAGGTGCATGCCACCACACCCAGCTAATTTTTATATTTTTAGTAGAGACAGGATTTCGCTATGTTGGACAGGCTGGGCTCGAACCCCCGACCTCACCACCACACCTGGCCCAAAACTTGATTTCTTTTTTAAAAATGGATAGTCTTGCATTTATTAACGATTTGCTTAGAAAATTCTTATCTCAGAGTCACTTTTCTTTAAAAAAAATATATAATGTGCAAATGGTTGGGTACAGTGGCTCATGCCCGTAATCCCAGCACTTTGGGAGGCTGAGGTGGGCAGATCACTTGAGTACAGGAGTTTGAGACCAGCCTGGGCAACATAGTGAGTCCCTATTTCTATAAGAAATGAAAAAAAAAATTAGATCTGTAGTCCAAGCTACTTGGGAGACTGAGGCAGGAGGATCACTTGAGCCCAACAATTGAGGTTGCAGGGAGCTTTTGACTGTGCCACTGCAGTCCAGTCTGGGCAACAGAGTGATATCCTATCTCTAAAAAATTAAAAATAAATTTAAGAATGGCCATGAAAGTGAGCATCCTAATTCTGATCTATTTGTTTCTGAGCACTTCTCTGTAAGCTTAACAGTGAAATAGTGCATCAGAGTAACTGATCAGTATAATCTTCCCCATGTGGATGCTCTGAGGAATATGTTTTAGAATTTTAGTGAAATAGAAGCTTATTAGAAGAAGCTAAACAGTCTTAGGGAGCATACTCTTGGTTTATTAATAAAAAACTCAAGCAGCTGGGCAAATGCACATTTAAGTAACCATTTTACCATAGGATAAGACTAGAATACCTTAAACATTGTTTTCTGCCTTAAGCTCACCAGAGGCTTTCCAATAACATTAAACTTATTTTCGATAATTGTAGATGTTCAAGACACAACTATACATTCTTCTAGGTGAAAGAACAGTATTCAGGTTTTCTACTCCTTAGAATTGTTGTTTTCTATAAAAATGCAAAAAACCTGAAGGAAACAATTTACCTAATTTTGTTGTTGTAAATGCGATTGCTTGTGAATTGAAACATTGCTTTGATAAGCTTCCTTCCATATTCCTTGCATGTCATATGTTGTCTTTATGTTACATAATTTGTGATGAGTTATACCATAGAATCAAATTCAGTTTAGGAATGTTTGCCCATTGAGCCTTAAGATAAAGGGTGAACTTGCTTAAGTTTCTGTGCATAAAGATAAAATGCTAGCTGTTTTCTATTGTTAGAAGTGTAGCTTTATGAGAATGGATATAAAGGTTTTACGATTATAGTTAAGGAGGATTTAGGCCACAGTATAAATTACCTGTTTTAGGTCTACGTACTAGTTTGTGATATGTGTCCCTTGATTTTTGCTTACAGTTTTGTTTCGTTTTTTTTGGGAGACAGTTTCTCACTATTTCCCAGTGGTACAATCTCAGCTGTAACCCCTGCCTCATGGGTTTAAGTGATCCTCCTTCCTCAGCCTCCCTTGTAGCTGGGACTATAGCCATCTGCCACAATACCCAGCTATTTTTTGCATGTTTTTGTAGAGATGGGTTTTCACTGTGTTGCCCAGGCTGGTCTTGAACTCCTGAGCTCAAGCTATCTGCCCGCCTTCGCCTCCCAAAGTGCTGGATTACAAGTGTGAGCCACCGCACTCAGCCTGACTTTTGCTCATAGTTCTATATCAGTATCTTTTGTTGCATTAGGGTGTAGAGATGTGTGGATTAGTACAGAAATTCAAGACAAGTTTTACTTTCACATGTTGTTTTCACCATTATGAGGATTTGTAGCTCTAGTGTTTTTCTAAATAAAGTCAGTAAAACTAAATAAAATCAGTGTCCTTATTTAGATGAGTAATTTGCTTTGTCCCATCAAGACTAAATGTACTGTTTTAGTGGGATTTACCTAAAAAGAGGTAAAAAAAGAATTGGCTACCACTGAAACCGGGAAAAAGAAAATGTTTGCAAAATGCATTAATGTTCAGTGTGGAAAATATCAAAAGCCATTCTTTTTTTGTATGATTTCAGTGCTTTATATGTTTTTCTATAAATACTATCTGTCTCTTCTTTTGCATCCTGGAGGTTTTTTTGTTTTTGTTTTTCTGTCAGTCTGTATCTCTTATCATTTACTGTCTGTGGCTTCACAATACTGTATAGTTGTAGTGCCATTTTAGAAATTACAGCTGGAAGCTCTGAAATGCATCCTGACAAACGAAGGCTGAATTGTGTTGCTTTAAGCCAACAGTAAGCTACAGGAACAAATGAAATTAAGAAGTTAATACTACTTCAGATATGTGTTTATGTCCTTAGTCTTTCAGAGAATTGTTAAAACCAGGAATTTAAAAGTCACATCTTTGCTTTCCAACACTAGGAGTATGAAACATTTTACTTGCTTGTGAATCTACTATTTTATTTTTTGTAACAACTTTCTATAGATTTATTTAATATAATCTTCTGGGTTTTTTAAGCTCTCAGGAACAAGTATTTTCTTTTTCAGCATATCTAACCCAAATAAAATTTATTTTAACTTTTGATTTTTAAGTTTTTATTCTGGAATTTACATAAATATTTTCTAAATAACATGCTTATGCTGCTAATTTTTTTTCTGTTTTGGATATCTTGACCTTCTATAATGAAAATGATCATTTAGTTTTCTTATTATCTTGTTCCTATCCATAGCTTATTAAAATTTGTTATATTTCAGTATACTGTTTACATTATGCCAATGTAAATATATTTACAGCTTGAGCTTTGTAGTATAATATAATTATACTTCCCTTTTTATACGATTTTTTGCTGTCTCTGGAGTTAATTGCTTTAATTTTTGTTGTTTATAACTATCATTGGGTTCTCTCCAAATTCTGAAAGAATTGTAAATCTCTCAATATTTGTTTTTCTTTCTCTTTATTTTTTTCTTTTCTTTCTGAGACGGAGTCTTGCTTTGTTGCACACACTGGAGTCTCCTAGGTTCAAGCGATTCCCCGGCCTCAGCCTCCCGAGTAGCTGGGATTACAGGTGTGCACCACTTTACCCACTAAGTTTTGTATTTTTAGTGGAGAAGAGGTTTCACCATGTTGGCTAGGCTGGTCTCAAACTCCTGACCTCAAGTGATCTGCCCGTGTTGGCCTCCTAAAATGCTGGGATTACAGATGTGAGCCACCGTGCCTGGCCTTTTGTATATATATATATATATTTTTTTTAGACAAGGTCTTACTCTGTCACCCAGGCTGGAGTGCAGTGGCAAAATCGCAGCTCACTACAGCCTTGACCCCCACCCCCACCCCAGTTTCAAACAGTCCTCCCAAAATTTCTCAATATTTTCTTTTTATTTTTTTTTATTATACTTTAAGTTCTGGGGTACATGTGCAGATCATGCAGGATTGTTACATAGGTATACACATGCCATGGTGGTTTGTTGCATCCATCTCCCTGTCATCTACATTATGTATTTCTCCTATTTCAAAACAGCATGTACTGTTCTCATTTTCAGCTTTTCTTGGAGATATACTTCTGGAAGCTCTCACTTTTTCTCTGGTCTGAATTGACTACTCTCCAAGACCGTTGCACATTCATTTGTTCTGCGACTCCTTAATCTATTAATAAATAAGATTCTTTGTTTCCTTGATTTCATATCCTCTTTTTGGTTATTCCTTCCTTATCTTGAAACATATTCTCTAGGAGCCTTATAGAATAAGGGTGCATGGAAGATAATTTTTCAGAAATTATACCCATTTCAAAATTTATTTTACCTTTATATTTTAATGGTAGTTTTGCTGAGTATTGAATTTTAGGTTGGAAATAAATTCCCCATGTGTTTTATAAAACACTTGTATTGTTAGCTTTTAGCTTCTAGTATTGATTAAAAAAAAAAAAGTCTGGTGCCATTCTGATTGTTGACCCTTGGGGTATCACCTATTTTTCTCTCTAGAATTTCAAAAAACTCATCTCTGTTGTCCTGAAGTTGTACAATGATGGGCTTTGGTGTGGGTCATCTTGGCAGCCCAAGGCATGGGACTCAGAAATACTCAGCAGACTTAGAAGTACCTAACCTTAGGAGTCTTTCAATCTGGAAAATTTCTGAGTCCTTTCAATCTGGAAAACTCAAACACTGGATCTGGAAACATTGGTTTTTAAAAACTTCTTTCAATATTATTTTTATATTCTACATTTTAAATTATGTAACATTTTATTCATATAAAATGAACATATAAGCTATGACACACAATAATACACTACCTGTGAACCAGCTACACAACTTAAGAATGTGAACATTACCATTGCCATACTTTTGTAACTCTTTACAGCTCTCCCACTGTCCTAAATTACATATTTCAGTCCCTTGACATTTAAAAGAGTAATTACTACAAATGTTTGTTGACACTGAACAACTATTGTTTAGTTTTGCCTGTTCGGGAGCTTTATAAAATGATACCATAGCTTATATAGTCTTTTAGGACTTGCTTTATATGCAAAAATAGGTTTCTAAGATTGATCCATGTTATCATATAGACCTGTATTCATATGATTTATTTAATTTCCTACCCTACCTATATATCTTTTTCTTAGTCAGTGGTTAGATCTCCTGACTTACCATTTAGTGGTGTTTTCTTTGCTCTTTCTTATTTTTCTCTTTGTCTTTTGTTTTAATTTCTGGGAGATTTCCTTAAAATTTGTTTTCCAATTCACTAGATATTTTATTTCCGCTATTGTGTTTTTAATTTGCTAGGTGATTCTTTTCTTGTCTGTGAATGCTTTTTTTTTTTTGTGGCATCCTTTTCTTGTTTTATATATTTGTTTTCTTTTGTCTCTGAGGATATTTTCTTTTGCTTCTTGTAATATGTCTGTCTCTTCTGAGTTTCTTCCCCACTAGGTGTTTTAGTTTCTGTCTTTTATGTTAAAGACTTTTCTTGGCCGGGCGTGGTGGCTCACACCTGTAATCCCAGCACTTTGGGAGGCCTAGGCGGGCGGATCACGAGGTCCAAATATCGAGACCATCCTGGCCAACATGGTGAAACCCCATCTCTACTAAAAAAAGTACAAAAACTAGCTGGGCATGGTGGCTTGCACCTGTAGTCCCAGCTACTTGGGAGGCTGAGGCAGGAGAATTGCTTGAACCCGGGAGGTGGAGGTTGCAGTGAGCCGAGATTGCACTGCTACACTCCAGCCTGACGACAGAGTAAGACTCTGTCTCAAAAAAAAAAATAAATAAATAAATAAAAAAAAAAAGACTTTTCTCAAGTGTCTGGTCAGTCATGGCTTTCTTCTCCTATTTGAGAGAGGCATTAAAATGGTATGGGAAACTCTGTGAGGACAGAGAATACTTTACTGCAGGGCTCTTCAGTTATCAGTATCTATAGGTCTTTTCTCCATTTTTCCCTGAGAAATTGTTAAAACCTTTGTGTTTGGGAATGGGTGGATGATGGTGTTGATAATTAGATTTGGTGCCTATGTTCTGTAAAATGAGGTGGAAAAGGACTGAAATTCTCATCTTTTGGCTTAGTCTATCTGTCCTCAGAATGATGATCTGTTTTTCACCTTTTATAATTTTATTGACATCTTTTATCTATTGTTGCCTCCTCTCCAATTCTCTTTGCCTTTGTAGGTTTATGCCTTTTATTATTCAATTTTAGTAGAGAGCTAGGATAAGTCTTTTGAATCCTCTACGTTTAATCCATGCTTCCCAAACCTGTATTAGAATAGAACTTTAAGGGGCTTTGATACAGGCATGCCCACTAAACTCTTCTTTGTCCCTAAAGTAAAGAAATCACTAGGAATTTCACTTCTAATGATTTTAATCTAGGTTACTTATTTTGTTCAGCACATAAACAGCCTTTTGAAATATAGGGAACTACTGTTTTGAAGTCAAGAAGACAAAACTAGAATCCCTTTGTTTCTAATGGTAGCAATTAAAAGAACATTTCTGGCTGGACTGAATGGTGCACCCCCTGTAATCCCAATATTTTAGGAGACTGAGGCAGGAGGATTGCTTGAAGTTAAAAGTTTGAGACCAGACTGGGCACATAGCAAGACTCCATCTCTACAAAAAAACAATAATATTAGCTAGGTGTGGTGGCACCCTGTAGTCCCAGCTGCTTAGGAGGCTGAGGTGAGAATCTCTTGAGCCTACAAGTTTGAGACTGTAGTGAGCTATGATCTCACCACTGAACTCTGGCCTGGGCCACAGAGTGAGACCCTGTCTCTCTCTCTCTCTCTTTTTTTTTTAAAACTAAACAAAACAAACAAAACTATAGCAAAATCACTTTGGTAGTTACTTTGTCTCAAATTCTCTTTACTGAATAACAAACATGTCATTTTCTTTTCATTGGCCTACAGTGTTATAGACAGAATAATCCTTTAAATGTGACCAGGTGCAGTGGCTCACACCTGTAATCCCAGAACTTTTCGGAGGCCAAGGTGGACAGATTCCTTGAGCCCAGGTGTTCGAGACCAGCCTGGCCAGCATGGCAAAACCCTATCTCTAGGAAGATACAAAAAAAAAAAAAAGTAGCCAGGCATGGTTGCCTGCGCCCACAGTCCCAGCTGCTTGGGAGGCTGAAGTGGGAGGATTGCTTGAGCCCAGAAGGTCAAGGCTGCAGTGAGCTGAGATTGTATAACTGTACTCCAACTTGGGTGACAGAGCAACACCCTGTCTCAAAAAAAAAAGGGGGGTACTTTTGGTATTAAGGCTTAGTCTTCTTAATTTTAATGTGGTGAAAGAAATCTGGATTAAGCTATATAACTGAGGCCTGGTTTTTAGTATGTCTTATGTTTAAATATTACTTTGAACCATGTGAAATTGCCAATATTTGAACAGTTCTGGCTCACAAAAGTGGTGGTTTTATATGATGCAGCATAATAAAGTACCATAACAGCTTAGTTAAAAGACTCGTCTGTCCAGTATAGGAATTCATTCTGTAGCATTCTTGGAAACATTCTGGTAGGAGAAAAGGATGAGGTAAAATGGGGATTTTTTCATACTAAGTAAGGGAGAGAGTTGAGGTTCCATTGAGTACAACTAGTAGGTCCTAGAGCTGCATCAGGGTTCCTGCGATGTGCTACAAGCTCTACACTACTGAGGCTGAAGGCTCTAAATTCCTTGATGTGACAGTTAGATATACAGTGCCCACAAATTTTAATACTACCACACACTCTCCAAATACCTGGCTGACAAGCTTTGGACCTGTATAGGATTTCAGCAAATTTCAATTTAGCCAAAATAGTATTACTTAATTTTGTTTACTCTGTGTATAATTTTCGTGTGTGTTTCCTTAGGTTACTAATTGAACTTTAAAATGATAATTAAAGTGTCCTGGGGTTTAAAACATTGTAAAAATAAAATATACAACAACAGTAGCCAAAAGGGGTCAGGGGAGGCCTAATGGAAGTAAATTGCTTTAAAGGCCATGTATTATTTAGATTTGGCTAAGGTAGACTCTAAGTTAATAATGCATGATGTAATTTGCAGGGTAACCACTCAAAGAATACCGCAAAAAAATGTAACTGTGTTATATCATCTTTCTTCTGTTTAGTATTTGCATGATATTATATTTTCCATCAGGTGAGTTAAACTTTAAGGCAAGAAGTATTACTGGAGATAAAGAATGACATTTCATAAGGCTAAAATGGTCCTCTTAATAGGAAAACATAACAATTCTAAACAATCCTCCCTTGTTGCTTGGTTTGCTAACCATTCATATGGTCTTTGGGACTTTTATGTTGACCAGTGTTTTCATTTTTCACTGCTAGAGATGTTTTTGTAGTCTATGAGAGAAGAGTTGTTTGTCTCTTAGACTAAGGTAATGTTCATGTTCAGTATGCTTGGGGCATTGCCAACAACTGCAAGGAATACTACTTGAAAGAGCAAAACCTTAGACATATAATGATTTCATTTAGTGTTCTAATTATTTTAATGTAATTATTGTCATTTTTAAGATGCTAAGTATGAGCGATGGAATTTAGATAAGGACTAAGAAACTGATTATATTTTTAAATAATTATTTCTTTAACATTGTGTGATTATGCATAATAAGATATTAAAAAAAACAAAAGAGTAGATATTTGTTCATTTATAAGGAATCTTGGCAGTAAGCCTTTTGTGTTTGTGTGTGTTCTGGGTCTTTAAAGCCTTGTATTGAGGAGTCAAAACTCTTCTGGAAAAAGTTACCTGTTGAATTCCGTGTCTAAATGCAAGAAAAGGAAAGCAAGCTTTAAGGAAACAAAATTAAAAGTGCCGAATCAGGCGGCATACATGAAAATAGAAATGTAATTAGTATCACTTTTTTTATTGTTGTAAAAACACAGAACAAATGTACCATCTTAACCATATTGAAGTGTTAAGTGTATTCATATTATTGTGAAACAGATTTCCAAAACTTTTTCATCTTTCAGGTCTGAAACTCTAAACCCATTAAATAGTAACTCCTCCTTTCCTTCTACCCTCCCCTCATGCTCTGTTCTACTTTCATTTCTTTGAGTTGCATTACTTTATAGATACCTCATGTAAGTGGAATAATAAAGTATTTGTCTTTTTGTGATTGGCCTATTTCACTTAGCATAATGTCCTCAAGGTTCATTCATGTTGTTGCATGTAATAAAATTTGCTTTCTTTTTAAGGGTGAATATTTCATTCTGTGTGTTGAGAGGTAGGACCTTTAAGACATGATTATGTCATGAGGACTTTGCCCTTGTGAATGGATTAATGACATTACCATGGGAATGGGTTAGATATTGTGGGGGTGGGTTCCTGATAAAAGACTTTGGCCCCCTTTCTTTTACACTTGCGCATGCTCTCTTGCCCTTCTGTCTTTTGCCATGGGATGATGAAGAAGGAAATCCTTCATCAGTGGTGAGCCCATCAACCTAGGATTTCCCAGCCTTCAGAACTGTAGATTTCTTTTTAAATTACCAAGTCTTTGGGATTCTGTTATAAAAACACAAAATGGACGAAAACAGAAGATTGGAGAGACTTTCCTGTTTCTACGGTTTTCTCAAATGCCAAAGTGGCGTAAATTGGAATAGTGTGTCGTGTCCTGAATCTCATTAGAGATTCCTCGTGGTTGCTCTTTGCTATGCCATGTAGAGAGAGAGGGGCATAAATAGGTGTCTGACATGCCACAAGTTTCCCCTCCTCCTTTCACAGGAATACTGTCTTGTTTACAATGGCCTAGGTGCTATTGCTTCACAGCTAATCTCTATAGTTTTTTATTTTTTAAGAGATGGGGTTTCTCTCTGTCACCCAGGCTAGAGTGCTGTGGTGCTATCATAGCTCACTCTAACCTCCAATTTCTGGGGTCAAGCAATCCTGCTTCAGCCTTCCAAGTAGCTGGGACTACAGTGGTCTCTATAGTTCTTACAGTGGTATTGTAGTTTACATATTGTTTTAAACTCAGTATCTCTGGGGGCCTGTGTTTCCTAGTTCACCGTCTTGATGATGGTACACTCTCTAGTATCACTTTTTGAAGTAATAAATTTTGCCAGATAATTTATTTCTTTTGTACAATGTGCAAATAAAAGGGAATGATAGGTGTAATATTTTGGACTTGAGTAAGACATTTGGTTTTGTCCTTTGTAAGGTTGATGTCTACAAATAGAAAAATTCAAAGCATTGATATCCCAACTTTAGAGTTTATGCAATCTTACACTGGAGTATAGAAATAAGATAATAGAATAGTTACATATTAATCTCAAGACAAGACTATATATCCTCTTAAGGTTTTCCTAGCATTCACAAATATTAATGTCTGCTCTATGTAAGGCAGTATACAGTTGAGATACAGAAAGTATAAGATGCAATCCTTCAAAGTGCTCTTTTTTTTTTGAGACAGAGTCTTGCTCTGTTGCCAGGGTGGAGTGCAGTGGTGCAATCTCAGCTCACTGCAACTCCGCCTCCCAAGTTCAAGTGATTCTCCTGTCTCAGCCTCCCGAGTAGCTGGAACTACAGGCACGTGCCACCATGCCCAGCTGATTTTTTGTGTATTTTTAATAGAGATGGAGTTTCACCATGTTGGCCAGGATTGTCTCGATCTCTTGATCTTGTGGTCTGCCCGCCTCAGCCTCCCCAAAGTCCTCATTTTTAACTTGATGAAAGACAGCTCTGATGCCAGAAACACTAAATAACACTCTTTAGTACAGAAGCCAAATAGAACATATAAAAGTACAAGAACTATCACTGTATATGATCAATTGTCCAGAAACTACTGTGAGTAAAGAAGTAGAAACGACATAAAGTGGACTGATCTTGCTTCTAGAGAAAATGAATTTGGGCCGGACCTTGAGTATAGGATCATATGTTAGCATCTGCTCTGGAGAACAATTCACAAAAGCAAAAACAGGCATGTGCCAGGTGCAGTGGTTCATGCCTATAATCCCAGCACTTTGGGAGGATGAGGCGGGCAGATCACAAGGTCAGGAGTTCCAGACCAGCCTGGTCAACATGGTGAAATCCTGTGTCTACTAAAAGTATTTTTGTATTAAGTATTTTATTAATGCTTAATTGCTGTAAGCACTATTGTCAGTATATCCTTCCTTACTATGATTTATGTGCTTATCTGCCTATAAAAGTGTACAGCATTATATACAGGTTAGTTCAGTTTGTTTGTTTTTTAATCCAACCAGTATCATACTACAAAAATTAGCAGGATGTGATGTGCACCTGTAATCCCAGCTACTTGGAAGGCTGAAGCAGGAGAATTGCTTTAACCTGGGATGTGGAGGTTACAGTGAGCCAAGATCGCACCGCTACTCCAGCCTGGGCGACAGAGCAAGACTCCGCCTTGGAAAAAACAAAAACAGGCGTGTACAGTCAGAAATATTTGTACTGGCAGAAATGTGGAAGTAACCTAAATGGTCATCAAGAGAATGGCTAAGTAAATTGTTCTGTTTATACTGTAGAGTACTGTGTGAAACTTAAAATAATGTAGGACATATGTACTGACAGAAAAATTTGAGTAAATTGTTAAATTTTTAAAAAAGAAGGTTACAGATAATATGTGTAGTATAATACTGGTTGGATTAAAAAAACACAAACTGAACTAACCTGTATATAATGTGGTACACTTTTATAGGCAGATAAGCACATAAATCATAGTAAGGAAGGATATACTGATAATAGTGGTTATAGCAATTAATCATTAATAAAATACTTATGTAATCAAGAATAAAGAAAAAAGCCCAAATGGAAATTTATGAAAAGACTAGTAGTGGTTATTTCTGCACAGTTATTTTATGAATACATTTTATTTCTTTTTTTATATTTTCTCAATTTTTATAGGGAAAACATTTTATTGGAAAGTGTTAACTCATTATGGGCCATTTATAAATGGGAGATAAATAATTGACAAGCAGGTAATAAAATTCTTACAAAATGGAAAAGAAAAACTAGTGGAATTCAAGTATATGGAAAGATTAGGGAGTTCGTAGGTAGGAGATGGAGGAAGGTGAGAGAAAGAAATATGGTCTAAAGTTTTATAGAGCCATCAAGCACTGTCTTATATTTTTTAAGCCATTCATGCAACAGATACTGCTATGAATATGATAGGATCCTAGCCCTTCATATATTGCTGTGAATATGATAGGATCCTAGCCCTTAAAGAACTTGAGTTGTTGAAGGAGATACAAACAAGCAAATTACCATATGGTGTGATAAGAAAGAATCAGTAATGGAAAAGGGGTTGGTGAGGGTTGATAGCGAAAGCATTCCTGAAAGAACAGAAATGTAAGCTGAGATTTGGAGTTCATTGAAAGTAATGTGAAATGTGTGGAGAGGGAGAAATGTAACAGCACATGAAATACCTTGTAACTATTTTAAGGACTTGATTTCATTTATATAATTGCTACAGGTTCTTTGCAACATAGTGAAAAATAATCATGTTAGTTGTCTGGTGCTTAGTAGGCACATAATAAATACTAATGGAATGAATGGTTGTGTATTTAGAGAGTCATGCTGAAAGGTTAAATAGCAAAATATGACATCTACTTGGAGAACAATGTTAAATTGTCAAGGAGAGTGGCATTATATGAATACTCACATGGAAAGATATATAGAAAATGAGAAAAGTGACAGAATTAACTTCAAGAGATTTTGAAAATAGCTTTGTCTAAAGATGAAAAATTAAGTTATAAGTAACTTCCTACAAAGATTTACAAGACCACAGTGAGATGCTGTGATACCTCTATCAGAATGAATTCAATTAAAAAAAAAATTAAGAGTTGGCAAGGATATAGAGCAACTGGAACATCCATATGTTATTGTAAGAGTGTAAATTAATACAACCACAGTGAAAACCATTTAATAATACCTGCTAAAACGTAGTCTTACTCTGTCCTTCAGACTTTCCATTTCTAGGCTGTATATACCCAAGAAAAATATGCATATATGAGCTCCAAAACAATCTATGATAATTTTATAGCAGATTTATAATAGAGAAAAAGTAGATATAGCACAGATCCAAAAGTAGAATGGATAAATTGTGGTATTATTCACAGACTGGCATAGACTATACAGTAATAATAATTAAAAAAAGAACTGTTACACACAACTACATGGATGGATTGCAAAGGCATGATGAGCAAAAGAAACCACATACAAGATTCCTTTATATGAAATTCAAGAACAAGCAAAGTTATTTATGATAGAAGTCAATTACAGTTGCCTGTTGGGGAAAGAGCAGTGAAGAGATTAGGAACCTTCTGGGGCAGCAAGTATTCTATATCTTGATATGGACATAGATGTTTTATATCTTTATATGTTTATGGCTGTGAGTATGTATATATGTAACAGTGAATGTGTGTATGTACATACATACACATGAGCACAAAATAAATTTGTGTGTCGGTATGAAATTTCAAGACATTTTCACAGAAAATCTAATAGAAAATGGTTTTAAAGTAAGGATATGTGTAGGAAAATTAGCATCTTGACCATAACCTTGCCAAGAGAGGTTGGAGGAACATGTGGAAATGCCATCTCTGAAAAATACCGTTACAGAATAGGCAACAACCTTGTTTGATGAGTTAGTTGGATACAAGGAACTGGGCCAAATAGCCTCTTGAAACTACTCTCTGCATCTCCCTTCTTACCTTCCTTTCTTCCTTTTGTGTATTTACTGCAGGTAACACATGTTACGAGTTTTTTTTAGGAGAAAGAAATGTGGAACCCAAAATATTGCTAATATAAAAGGAATCAGGCTTAATTTAGCATGTTTCAAAGAGCCATGTCCAAGTCACCCAAATAAAGTCCATATTTGGTAAGGTTAGCTGTTCTTTAAATCAACCCTCACAAGTTAAGGAATTGTATATGGTTAGGTTCTCAAATTTTTAATCACCAGCATCTTTTATCTTCTTACTTAAGAAATTCCTCTACTTTCATGTTATTTATATTGACAGTTGCAGGGGTTTTTGTAAATAACTACATAAATTACTTAATCTGTTCTTCAGGTGAGTATAATAAAATAAGCTATCTGTATTGTTATTTATTGTGGGATTGCCGAAAGAATTGCCTCATTTAAGAGGCCTGAAATGCCACAGAAAATCCTAAAACTGGCAGCATTATTGACTTAACATTTTGAAAGTAGATTTCTTCTCTCCTTGCTTTAAATGTGGACAGTAACTAAAAGAATAATAATTTCTGAAAGAGAGAGCCTGTTACTTTCTTATTTGTTAATGATGAGCTATTCCCATTTGGGCAGTTTGTAGGAAAATAGTTAACAAATCTGTGCAATTTAGAAAGGAGAAATGACTGAATTTTTTTACTATTTATGTTTCTATTCCATTAGTAAAAAACATTCGAACACTTCTTTAGGCTGAAAACAGATTGCCTTCTTAGTGAGAGAAACTAAGTTTTACTTACCACTTGTTTCACACCTGTCTCTTTTTTTTTTGGATGGAAAGAATCTTATAGCAATGATTTGGGATTCTAGTTGCTTAAATCAATCAGAAACAGTATGTGTTTAAGGCAGTATGTCTTTCTGTAAGGCACTTCATTATTTCCACATCAGTATTTCATTAATCATTCCTACATTCCTAGGAGATGATTTCAGAGTACTCTGTTTCATTATCTGTAGAAGAAAAATGGAGATACTGGTACTCTTACCATTCAAAAACCAAAAAAGCACACAACTTGGGTGCTGTGTCAACTTTCTACTTGGAATTAAATTTTAATCAGTTAGCTTAATTATTAGGTTATATTGTGTCCTCTGAACCTTAGGTATGAAGGAGTCTTTACTTGTAGTTATAGTTGATCTAAAAGCTTTTTAGCTTTGGAGGTTTACAAAAAGTACACTTAGTTACGTTCAACCTTTTTTCTGCTTAAGGTTTTTAAGAGTAAAAGGTTTGTTTGGTTTGTTTTGAGACAGAGTCTCTGTGTCGCCCAGGCTGGAGTGCAGTGACAGGATCTTGGCTCACTGCAACCTCTGCCTCCCAGACTCAAGTGATCCTCCCACCTCAGCCTTCTGAGTAGGTGGGACTACAGACCTGTGCCACCATGCCCAGCTAATTTTTGTGTTTGTTTGTTTTTTTTTTTTGTAGAGATGATGTTTTGCCATGTTGCCCAGGCTATTCTCGAACTTCTGAGCTCGATTGATCCGCCTGCCTCGGCCTCCCAGAGTGCTGGATTTACAGGCATAAGCGCCCATATAAAAATGTTTTATATATACATTTTGGCTAGGTAATTTTTTTTTTGAGACTTGGCATCCTATTATTTGTTTGAATTTGATGCATCTTCTCTGGTCTTCCTGAGATAATATCAAATATGTGTGTTTTTTTTTAGGTGAATATTTTAAAAATTTTGCATCCTATTTGGTGATAATTGGATATTGGTAGTGTAGGATATGGGCATAGTTGAGAATAATCATTGCATAAAAACCTGTCTTTTCAACTTCATTTTTATGTTTCTTACCTGAAGAAAAAAGTTACAAACACTATATGGTTTCCTCATAATATTAAGGTTTTATTTATTTTTTTTGTTTTTAGAGATAGAGTCACCCTGTTGCTTGGGCTGGAGCATCATGCCTCACTGCAGCATCAAATTCCTGGAGTTAGGCAATCCTCCCACCTCCTGAGTAGTTAGGACTATATAGGCACATGCTACCACATGTCTCCTGAGTATATAGGACTATATAGGCACATGCTACCACATGTCTCCTGAGTAGTTAGGACTATATAGGCACATGCTACTACATCTTGCTAATTTTTTTATTCTTATTTTTTGTAGAGACAAGGTCTAGCTTTGTTGTCCAGGCCGGTCTTGAACTCCTGGTGTCAAGTGGTCCTCCTGCCTTAGCTTCCCAAAGCATTGGGATTACACATGTGAGCCATTTTGAGGTTTTAGAGAGAGAAATTACTACTTATTTGAAGAGTTGGGATACTACAGTAGTTTCCCCTTATCCATAGGAGATATTTTCCAACACCCCCAGTGGATGCCTGAAACTGAAGATACTACTGAACCCTATATATACAGTCTCGTGTCATTTAACAATGGGATACCTTCTGAGAAATGTGTTAGGTGATTTCATCATTGTGAGAACATCATAGAGTGTCCTTACATAAACCTAGATAGCATAACCTGGTATACACCTAGGATATATGGTATAGCCTGTTGCTCCTAGGCTACAAACCTATACAGTGTGTCACTGTACTGAATACTGTAGGCAGTTGTAATCCAATGGTATGTATTTGTGTATCTAAACATAGCTAAACATAGAAAAGGTACAATAAAAATACAGTATTATAATCTTTTTTTTCTAACGTACTGCTAGTAGAGACAGAATACTATTATCTTATGGGACCATTGTCGTATATGTGGCTCATGTTAACTGAAAACATGACTGTACTATGTTTTTTCCTATACACATATATCTGTGATAAAGTTTAATTCAGAAATTAGGCATAGTAAGATGTTAACAACAGTAACAATAAACTAGAACAATTATATCAGTAGGCCAGCATCACTCCTCTTGTGCTTTGTGACCATTATTAAGTAAAATAAGGGTTATTTGAATACAACACTGACATAAGGCAACAGTCGATTTGATGACCAAATCGCTTACTCAGTGACTAGCAGGTGGGAGCCAGGGCTGGATATGCTGGACAAAGGGATGATTCACATCCCAGGTAGGATGGCATGAGGTTTTGTCATGCTACTCAGAAAGGCACACAATTTAAAACTTCTGAATGGTTTTTTTTGGAATTTTCCATTTAAATATTTTTGGATTGCAGTTGACTATGGGTAATGAACTGCAGGTAAGGGAGGACTGTTGTAATACAAATTTTAGAGACTTGTTTTGAGAAATCAGTGGGATAATAAATGTGAACTGCCTAACATAGTGACTGTACATAGTAGGCTCATTCCAACAAAGGCTTTAAATGTAGCATATGACGTAATTTTGCTCACGGGAAATTGAGAGGCGATGGAACAGGAAAAAATATATATACCGATGAGTTCTGCCCTAATCAGTTACTAACTTCATTCAGAAGTAATGAACAATTCCAAGAGGAGCACATAGACTGGAAAGTTTATTAAATAAAATGTTGTCCTCCCAGTGGTTGTCTGGAAGCAGACCCAAACAGAGGAAGAGTGGCAAAGTTGGGAAAAATTTTTGGAACTGCTCTTATGGTTATTTTACCTGCATTGATTCACTCTGAGCTGTTCCTTTTGTTTGTTTTGTGTGTAGATTTTTAAAAATTACTTTATTCCAACAAGGGAAGGCAATTACCTTAGGAGGCCACTTTAATGTGTTTAACTTTGGCACAAGTTGAAGTCACTGTCGGAGTATGCCTCCCTGCACCTGACATTCCTTCCTGAAGCAGGACCCCTCCCTGTGAATAAGAGGAAAGGCTTGGCCAATTATGCTAGACAAAGCCGCACAGCTGCCGAGCCCAGCTGGGAGGAGTTTCCTTCTTGAGCAGGGAGCTGGCACAGTCAGGGGCTTGCTTTTCACCACCTCCCTTTTTTCACACTGCTTTACCTTAGAGGATTATCTGAGGTGGAGGTAGAGAAGGGAGTGTTGCTGTCTGCAGTAGACACTCTCCTCCGGGAGGGCTGGAGAGGGGAGGAATTGGTGCAGTTGCCCGTCTCCTACTTGGAGCAGATGCTGTCCGACCCTAGCACGCCACTCCTCCTCCCACAGGGACCAGAACATCAGGTCTGTCCCCTGGAATTTCAGGTAGCACCACAGCGGCATCCTCGCCTAGTGGTCAGGTGGAAAGGGAAGGGGTGGTCCTTGTGTCTGGACCCCTCACAGCTGACTCACAGGAAGTGCTGGAAGAGCTTGGCACTGGATGCAGCGGCTTCAGGATTACTGCCCCACCCGCCCTGCCCTCTCCCACGTAGGTTTTGCAGTATCTCTTGATAGAACAATGAAGGCATTCCAAGTTTGCTAAGACTCCCAGGGAAATTCTTTGCACTTCTCTGGCAGTCTTCAAAATGTTCTGCCACCGACTTTCCCAAGAAGCTGTTGTTTAAAAAACCCTTCCTTGGTGGATTGCTTTGTCTGAAGATACTCTGAGTGATCATGGTTCAGCGCTTTAGCCTCAGGAGGCAGCTATCCAAGGTGGGTCGGTAGTTTTGTGTGTTTGTGGAGGGGAAACTCTCACTTGCTTCAGCATGGTTCCTTTTTCTCTGGAACTGTTATGTCAAGCCTGCCGTCCTCCAGCGCTAAGGAGGGGCTGGGGGAGGAAGCGCTGCCTTTTGTTCTTTCATCTGACAGGCACAAAGCTTGAAGGCTGACTGCACTGGCAGCCCCAGATTGTGTTCCCTTAAAACTGCAGCTGTCATCTGAATTTGGGCAAAGTCGTAGTTTGCTCCTGAGATAGAATTTCCAGAAGGGTGTGTGTAAAAGAGATAATTGTGGGTTGAAAGTGTGTGTTTAATTAGCAATTAATCTAGCAGCTTGTGGACCAAGAGGAGAAAACCTTTTTGGTCTGTGGAATCAGTGCTTTTATACATTTCACTATTAAACTGAGAGAAACTATCACAAAATAGTTCAACAAGCAAGACTTGCATTAAAATGTTAAAATGAGTGGTTGTGTTGAGAAACTTGAATACTTAATGACGTACGTGAAAAGCAGTTTCAGAGAGGCTCACAAAGCAATTTTTACAGAGTTCTGACTGAAAAGCAGGTTCTATGTGTACAGCTTTTGGGGAAAAGTTTTTTTAACCTGAGAAAATCATACTTAAAATAGTAAAAAGGTGAAGCACTGATTTAAGAGAGGATGGTGATTTATGAAATCAGCCAGCCCTCCTTGATCCAGTCATTGAGTTTAGCTAGTACAGAAACTAATATGCAAAGAGGTGTGGTAAGAGTTGAGCTTTATTTCAAAACCCATTGTTTTCTTTAAAAGCTCCATTTAAAAAAATGTAGCAGTTGGTGGCTCAGTTGTGTTGTAGTTCATTCCCTGAATACAGAAGCTTAAACAAATAGTAAATCAGTAGGCATTCTTCACTGCCTTGGCTATTAATCAGAATTATTAAATCCTGAAATGTGTTGTGATCTTAAGGGAAAACCTTTAGTTCCTCACAGATGACCCCAGTGTAGAGTGTGTACACTGACACAGAAATGAGCTAAGTACTTGCCTCCATCCCTGTGTCAAATTGCGTAGCTTTTCTTGGGACCTCTAAAGCTAACGGGATTTTTAGGAGTATTAAAATATATTTCACTTGCTTCCCTTAACTCCTGCTCCATGGGGTGTGTGGTATGTGTGTGTGTGTGTGAGAAAGCCTCCACATTTCTCCTACACAATAAAAAGAATCATTTTTCTTGTTCTTTCAATGTCTGCCAGTGCTTGTATTTTCATATAGGTAGTACATTTAAAAAGCAGATGGGTGGATTCTCAGGGCAGTGACATTCCTGCACAAGAGTGTCTGATAGTTGAGAGCCAGGTGATACTTTTCTAATTAGAAGATAATACATTATGAGTATTTTGCTGCCAGTACTTCTCTCCCAATTATTTTTTAAACTTTATCCTTTTCACTCTATACTATGTATATGATAATGATTTACGAAAAGGACACTTTTGAAGGAATAGGATGCATCCTTTCTATAATATGAAGAAATGAAAGGTACATTACTTAAAAACATTCAAAGATGTAGCCTTTTTTCATTCCTTTTACTGGTGGGACCCCTCTTGCTCATTTTAATGTGATTTATGGATCCTATAATGGTTGATCTAGACCAAATCTAAGGAAATTTATTGTCTATCAAATTTGTTCTATCAGAGTAATGAACTGAAAAAATATTTTTTATTATTTCAGAATGTAAGGCACTTAAATATAAAGGAGAAACCGAATAGTTATGTTAGTGAGTTTAAAAACAAAAAAACTTAGCAAATGGACCAGCCTGCTCAACATGGTGAAACCTTGTCTCTACTAAAAATACAAAAATTAACTGGGCATGGTGCTATGTGCCTGTGGTCCCAGATACTTAGGAGGCTGAGGCAGGAGGATCACTTGAACCCAGGAGGTAGAGGTTGCAGTGAGCTGAGATTGTGCACTGCACTCCAGCTGGGGTGACAGAGCAAGACTCTGTCTAAAAAAAAAAAAAAATCAGCAAATGCATTGTGTCTCAGTTTATCTTTTCAGCTAAATCCATAGGTTACTGAGAGCAGGGGACCTGGCATATCCCAGTTTATGGTATTTCTGGCACACATTGAACACTTGAAATTGGTTTTTCATAGATTAAAATAAAAACACAGTTGCATAGCAGCAATTTCAGATATTTCCAACTTTAGTAACAAATATTTTTGCTAATAAGAAGTAATTTTCCACAAGAATAGAGTTGTCAAGAGATTGGAGTTTTAAAAGCAATTTTCTATTTTAACAAAAAGAAGTACTGATGTGACCATCTTTAAATTGTCTTGGAAATTTTCTGAAAGAAGATATAAATGTTTGCAGTAATTTTAAGCCTAATATTCATTTTAGATGCTTTTTATATTAATGTTGTATAAGGCTGTAGTCATGCTTACTTACACTGAGTATTTTCCTTAGAATATTTGGCTGGGTGCAGTGGCTCACACCTGTAATCCCAGCACTTTGGGAGGCCGAGGTGGGTGAATCACAAGGTCAGCAGTTCGAAACCAGCCTGGCCAACATGGTGAAACCCCATCTCTACTAAAAATACAAAAAAAAAAAATTAGCTGGACATGATGGTGTGCACATGTAATCCTAGCTACTCAGGAAGCTGAGGCAGGAGAATTGTTTGAACCCAAGAGGTGGAAGTTGCAGTGAGCTGTGATTGTGCCACTGTACTCCTGCCCGGATGACAAAGCGAGACTCCGTCTCAAAAAAAAAAAAAATTCAAATGGTTGATGTAGGCTGGTAGATGTTCACATCTGAATTAAGAAAAAAGGAGGAGGTAAATTCAGTTTTACGTGAAGTGAAAAACATGCCGTTTTAAGAAAGATGCTCACCTATTGTTTTTGACTGGATTTCAGTTACGTGACTTACAGAATATTTCTCGATTTTTCTTGCCATTTTAGATTATTTTTTTCCTTTATAGTTATCTTACGTGTGACTTCAAAAATACTCATTAAGGAAATCTTTTTCTTCCTGCCCCCTGTCTCCTGCGTGAGCCATCCAAAATAGACTGGAACCTGTCAATGTGGATATTTCATTTAATTCTCTTAATGATTCTTGAGTTAGGTGGTATCAGCTTGTTTTTTAGTCATGAAAAGAAACTGAGTTTCAGAGAAGTTAAGTCATTTGCACGAGATCAACAGGAAGTAGAGTCAAATGAAGGTCTACAAGCAAACCCATTCTGTTTACTCACACCAACTGCCTCCCTAAATTTCTGGCATGTTAGTCATTCTCACTATCGTGGTCTCTAATGTTTTTCTGCGTTTATCTAAGTTAGAAAACAATAAATAAACTTGGGTAACTTACTTAGAGCAGCCCTTTCCTATAGAGCTAAATAAATATGTATTGAATAGAGTTTGAACTTAACAGTCAAACTTGATAAAATATTTCCTATAATTAAATTTGCTTTCTTTGGGCAGAGAAGTATTGATTTGAATAAGATTGTTGATTTAATAAAGCCATATTAAATATGTAGTAATTAGATGTAAGTTGAAAGTTATCTGCATGCAGTTGTGAAACTTTAAATTGCACCACCTTTTAAAGAACTTCTATTAAGGAGAAAAATTTACTCTTGAGTTTCCATAATAATGTTTAAGGATGAAATACAATGAGTTAGACATTCAGAAAGTCCTTATTAAATTACTCTGACCTTCACTCTGATCAGAGGAAACTATTGTCCAAAATCTTTTATGGGTAGTAGAAAATCAGTTTTTTCTAAAGTATGATAGAGGGTAGGGGAGCTTTGAGAAAACTTGTGAAGATTGTTTCAGTAAAATGTTATACCCTTTTATTTTACTTTTGAATGGTAATTATTATCACAGTTCAAAATTTTAAATTACATAACTGAAATCTCAGCTTCTGGCTTTGTCATTTCATGTAATTCACACCCCATCTCTGTAGGTAACCAGTTTCTTATTTATCCCACTGTTTATGCATATGTAAGCAAATATGAACATCTGTTTTCTGACTTTTCTAACATGAAAGATAAATGCCATACCGATTGTTCTAAGATAATAAGTCAAAACTTTAATTTTCCAGATGTGGATCTGAACAGCTCAGTTTGGCGTTCACATTTATTTTCACATTTTCATGCGAGACTTACTTTAGGGTAGAGGTAGCCTCACAGCACCTACTTTCTATATTAAAGTTCATTGAAATAACAGTAAATCAGTGATGATTCTTTTTCAATCATATCATATTTTCTTCCTGTTCTATTTGAGGGTTTTCTTTTGCTGTCTTTACATTTTTAATATGGTGAAAAAACATAGAAAGTAAAAATCCTAACAGTATGTCTCAGTTTGACCTGTAAAGAGATTAATAGCTGAGAAATGGGTTTGTGGCATCTTTTCCCAGTTCTACTGTTGATTTGTTGAAATTATTTAATCCAGACTTATAAAACAGTTGGAAATATTTTAGTCTAAAAATGCTATCCTTGTCGTTTCCACATCTCATACTGTCCTGCCACTTGGTATCAGTTTGTTATCAGTAAAAGAAAATTAAGAAGTAGAGAAATGTTGGTTAGAATTTGAATTTTTAATAAAACCTCTTGCTTTTTTCAGAAGTAGTTTCCTTTGAATTTCTACCTGATTTATTTTGGATTTATGGTCTATGATACATGACTGACTTAATCTTTCTGTGAATATCTTTTTAAAAGTATATAGGGATCTCTTATTTCCATCTTGAGTAGGTTAATTAGGGTTGTTTAAAAGTATTTTGATGATTAAAATGGTAAATTTTAGGTATATTTTACCACAGTTTTTAAAAGATATGTTGAACCCTCTTAATTATAAACACTAGTGGGTACAGTGAAGTAGTATAGCATTATATGTAATAACAGCCCTGAATACATAGGTAGAGTCCGTACTGGATGTATGTTTTCAAATAATGGAAGGACATACCTCTCCTTCTTATGCTTTTTATTTAATAAATTTTCTTTAAGTTACTCTAGACATTGACAAACTTCATACTTGGAAATGTAAGTGTTTTGCATTTATATTTTACTAATGGTTAAACGTAGTGTATCTCCTTGGTAATCATTAACCCACTTTTAGGAGGCTTAAATCAGGTAGCATTCTAATTGCTACTATGCATATGTCTATCTGCTTTCTAGAACTTGAATACTCAAGTGTCCAACATTATTGGAGATCCGTCATTTTGGTATTTTGCAAAACTAGAATAGGAAGATTGATGTTGTTCTTCTGTTACATGAAATGACACCCCAGTAAGATGAATTTTGTGTATTGTTGATGTAGTGGGAATGGATAAGGAATAGAGAATGACCTCCCTGTTCAAATACTTTTGGAAATAATAGGCTAAAAATAGAGAAACTAATTTTAAAATGTGTGTAATTCTGAAATGTTTTCATGATAGTGATGTCAGTTTAAATTTTAAAAATAACAGTAATAAATTACCGACCATGTAGATCTGAGAGAGCTTTGCTCCCCAGAGAAGATAGTTAAATCTCCTTGGAGATTGCAAAGTTTTCTGTGTTCTAACTACATGTTTCCTTGACCTTAAGATTTAGGAAATTGTATCTCTATGGATTTGTATCATTTAGACTCCTGCATAAACATCAGTACTTAGAAACACCCTAATGAAATTTCCCATCTCTATTCAGTGAGCAAGTACATTTAGATATTTAGGTGTATAGAGACTAATAAGGATCTGATTACCTTTCTGAATCTAGCTAAAGAGGGAAAAAGGAGTTATATGTCATTCATCTGAAGACAGTAGTGACACAATATTTGAGGTGTCCATGGGTCTCACATACCTAACCCAACTGTTATATTAATAATAAAAACACATTCCTGTTTGGCTTTGCAAAGTTTTGAATGTATATTTTGTGACTTCAAGAATCACCTTGCCTGTTATTCAAATTAAGGCTAACAGCTAGCTTTTCTTGAGGGATGCAGTCTATATGAAAGTACCCATTTTGGTTTCTAAATTCGCTGAGTGTTTAAGCAATATTTCATCTTCTGCCATTAAAGTTGTCAGAAATAGTACTTTTTGCTGATAAATGGAAGGTTCTATTAACTTTCAAATATTTTCTGTGTCTATCTCCAAATAAAACAAAAAATAACATACCACAGTTTGTATGGCAATCAAATGGTACTCAGCAACCACCTGAAAAGTCATAGAAAAGATGATGGCACACATTCCCAGGAGATGCCCCTCTCTCTTTCCTACAACCTCTTTTACTCTAGTAAAAGTAGTTCCCTATAAGAGTCAAAAGAGGGACCAGGCACAGTGGCTCACACCTGTAATCCCAGCACTTTGGGAGGCCAAGGCGAGTGGATCACAAGGTCAAGAGTTCAAGACCAACCCCTACCAACTTGGTGAGACCCCATCTCTACTAAAAATATAAAAATTAGCCATGCATGGTGGCACGTGCCTTTAATCCCAGCTACTCAGGAGGCTGAGCCAGGAGAATCACTTGAAACTGGGAGGCAGAGGTTGTAGTGAGTCACGATCATGCCATTGCACTCCAGCCTGGGCAACAAATAATAAAAATAAAAAGAGTCAAAAGAGGAATAAGCAGTGAGAAAGATTGTTATATCTGTTAGTACCATTCTAATTCTATAGCTTTGAATATTGTAAAGTATATATTAGTATCATTTTGGTTCTGTTGTTGGTCATTTCACCCATACTACTCTCCCAGATATACTTTTGCCAAGATGTTCACTGTTTCTCTGTTGCTAAATCCAGTTTTCAATTCTTAATTCTTATCTTAGTTTTCAGCAACATTTTACTTGTTGATCTTTCCCTTTTCAGTGAAACACTTTATTCACTTGCCTTCCAGGATACTATACCCCTGGTTTTTCCTATACCTCACTAGTCACTCAATCTCAGTCTCCTTTCCTGGTTTCTCATTATCATCCTGGCCTTTGAATTAATATTGCTGTGGCCTAGGCTCAGTTCAGTGTACTGCTTTCTTGGTGATTTTATCCAGTCTTATGGTGTTAAATACCACCTATATGTTGAAAATTCTCAAATGTGTATTTCCTGTCTTGATCTTTCCTTTGTACTCTGGACCTACAGAACTCAGTTGCCTATTTGACATCTCCATTAGAATGTCTGACAGACATTTCAATCTCAAAGTGTCCAAAACGAAGCTTCTGGTGTCATTTCCCTCCCTGATTCTCTTGGTCTTCCCCATCTCAGTTAATGGCATTTTGATCCTTCAACTCTGAGATCTTTGAGTTATCTATCATGCCTCTTTCTTACTCCCAGTATATCAGCAAAGCCTCTTGGCTCCACTTTTTAAATATACCTAAAATTTGGGTATTTCTTTTTTTTTTTTTTTTTAAATTTGGGTATTTCTTAACTACCCATCTCTGCTACCATCTTTTTTCTTTTGTTTTGTTGTTGTTGTTGTTGTTTTTTGAGACGGAGTCTCGCTTTGTAGCCCAGGCTGGAGTGCAGTGGCACGATCTCGGCTTGCTGCAACCTCTGCCTCCCAGGTCCCAGTTCAAGCGATTCTCCTGCCTCAGCCTCCCAAGTAGCAGGGATTACAGGCATGTGCCACCATGCCCAGCTAATTTTTGTATTTTTTTTTTTTAGTAGAGATGGGCTTCACCATGTTGGCCAGGCTGGTCTTGAACTCCTGACCTCGTGATCTGCCCTCATTGGCCTCCCAAACTGCTGGGATTACAGGCATGAGGCACCTTCTTCTGCTTTATTGTATTAACCTCTAGCTAGTCTCCCAGCATCTGTTCTTGCTTCACTAGGGTTTATCCGTAACACGCTTTATTAGCCAAAGTGATACTAATAAAACTTAAGCCAAATGACGTTCTTCCTGTGATCAAAATCCTCCAGTATCTTCCTTTCTCACTCACTTTTACGTGGTATTTATATTCTGTCTCTCTGTTAACTCTTTGATATCATATTCTATTTTCTCTTTACTCATTTTATTCCAGCCACACTGGCCTTGTTGCTGTTCTTTGCTAGATTCCTTAAGTAGCTTAAATTCTGGCTGGGAAGACAAAGCATGAAGGGAGATAAAACTAAGTTCTATTTAATTGTGTCTAAATGTAGGCTCTATACAACTGTGGAGAGAGCTCAAAAAGGGGGAAGGTAACCTAATAAAGCTTGAAGGAGATGAGATTTGAAAGGTAGATAGGCAGAGAGCCAGTGCTAGAAGAGGGAAAAAAAGAAGTAAAACTTTAGTTGTCCAAGCGCTATTTGCTTTATTCTCTGAAGTATACCTAGAACCATCTCCACAGTTTATGTATTGAATTAATTAATTAATGTGGTAATGAAAGCATAGTACCTACATGTTCAGTGAAAACAACTTGACCGACGGAGTTTGTGTCGGCAAAGAAAATGAATGAAGATGTGTTGGAGCCAAATCTGGAGAGTCTGGATGCCAGGAGAAAGATTTTAGACTGGTTTAGGTGAGTGTTAGAAAACCAGCCCATGTTCTTTAATAGAAGAAAACCCATGGTGTAAATAGTGTGGTGAGAAGTTTTGTCTAAGATTACAGAGCCATCCAATAGAACTTTCTGTGAGGATGAAACTGTATTTGTGATGGCCAGTGTAATAGTCACTAGTCTTATGTGACTTGAAATGCAGCTTATGTGATGGAGGAAGTAAATTTCTAATTTGACTTAATTTTAATTTAACTAGCCACCTGTAGTTAGTGGCTATCATACTGGACAGTGCAAGAGAATACTGAATGTTATGAAAAATGAAGGGATTAGGTTTGAGAGAACAAGTAGTAGGCTTTTAGAGTAAACTACCCATGAATGATGAAATTTAAAAGGGGAAGATACTAGTTATTTAGAAGGAAGGATAAATATAATTTAATGAAAATAAGATATAGGAAGGAAATAAAGGAACTCTCAGGGTTTTCATTTTAAGCCAAGACTCTAGGTATTGAAGCATCTAAGGAAATAGGAGATTCAGGGCAAACTGAGGGGTGATTTGTTGGATTGGGTGTAAATTCAAGTTTGGGTATATTATGTCTTTGATGAAGGTAGAATGGCTAAGTAGAGAGATTTTGTATTTGGAAATAGAGAGTTTAGAGTTAGATAATGGGGTTATTAGCTCAGAGGTAAAAGTTAAAATAATGAATAGAAGGACTTTGAGCAAATAGTGGAGGTGGTGCTTAGTTTCAAATGCCAAAGAGAAAGTCAAAATGAAGACTGAATTTAGTTATAAAACTATAGGTTCAATAGAGGAAGAGACCCTAGAGATCATCATCTAATTTGTAAGATTGATGATTTTACAAATGAGGAAAGTGATGTGCAAACATGTAAAATGATATGCTTAAATATACATATCTTGTAATTATCAAATTGAAAGCTTTAACCTAAATTCCCTGCTGACCCCTTCAGTTTACCGCTTTTCTCATTATGTTGGTAAAGTAGTAAAATTTGAGAAACATAATTTTAGTTTAGTAGGATGGACATTAGGTGACAGGGTGATAAGGTAAGAAGGTGGGGAAATGGAGTTAATATGGGCAGCTTCTTTGAGAAGTTTAACAGTGAAAAAAGAGGATCAGAATGGGTTATAATGGGAAGAGGCAGTAAAGTCAAATAGAAGTTTTTTCAGTATCAGAAATATGATTCAATAAACTCTTCTGGCATGGCAGCAAAGGATTGAAATGACAAAGTGGTATTATCTGTCTTTTATACTGCTGCCTAGGAAGGTGAAGTAATTGATAACTCTAAGATTGCAGAATATAGCAGTAGTGAAGCCAGAAATAGTCTTTGGATCTGTTGAAACTATTCAATGACCAAACCTCTTGATTGTGTGTATACTGAAAACAAGTAACACTTTATTGCATATTGCTCCATTTTCATTTAAGATGCAGAGTTGGTGTGATTGGCAGTTTACTTGGAAAGATATGACTTCATAATATTTCCTTTTCTTGAGGCCTCTTGATCTGCTAAGATCTAAAAAGAATTCAAAGAGGTAAATCTTTAGCATAAAGACTGAGTATGTTTTTAAAATAACTTTTAGTTATATAACTACTACTTTGAGGATATTTACTTGCAATATCAAAGGACTAACTACTACATAAATGTATCACATGATACTTATTTACATTTTTTAAATATGATGTCATATTGGAAATATTTTTAGTGAAATAGTAAATACAGATGATGAGAATGCCACGTGGAGAGATAATGTGATTGTTAAGAACTCAAAGATTGTTTTATTATATGGCTGTTATTAGAAAAAGTGATCTTAAGAAATTACCTTGGCTTTAGCCTGTGTAGAAAATTAAGTATTAAAATGTAAGAGATCTTTAAAGTTTGCAATGCTGACCAAAAGTAAAATCTAACAAGAAAATTTTATTTTCCTTAGAAGTTACATTTTAGTGTTTACTTTCTGCTACCAATTCATTTCTGAAAGCACATGACCATTCTTCATTTGCTGCTGCTAGGAAGTCTCTGTATACTGTATTATGATGGAGAATGTTGTGCTTCTACTGTAATTCATGGAATTCTGAATGAATCGCCAAATCAAGATACACTTGTTTGATGCCAGGTTCTGGGAAGAAAAAAATATCCACAAAAAAACGCACTACAAAACAAAAACCCTGTTAGAATGGAGTTAGTTTACTCCATCTGTATTAGTCTGTTCTCATGCTGCTATAAAGAACTGCCTAAGACTGAGTAATTGATAAAGGAAAGAGGTTTAATTGACTCACAATTCCACAGGGCTGGGAGGCCTCAGGAAACTTACAATTGCGGCAGAAGGGGCAGCAAACACATCCTTCTTCACATGATGGCAGGAAGGAAAAGTGCTGAACAAAAGGGGGAAAAGCCCCTTATAAAACTGTCAGATCTCGTGAGAAATTACTATCACAAGAACAGCATGGAGAGACCGCCCCCCATGATCTAATCACCTTCTATGAGGTCCCTCCCCAATACATGGGGATTACAGTTCAAGATGAGATTTGGGTGGGGACGCACAGCCAGACCCTGTCACTATCCTTTCTTCCTTTAAAGAGAGTGCATTCCCTTGAGAAAACAGTACACTTTTTGTAATTATGCTGTACCATAGAAATTATGAAATTCAACCTGTGCAGCAAGTGGAAAAGGGAAAAGTATCATTAGTCTTATTTCATCAGTGATGGGACAAAGGCACAAGTGAAATTGCATAGTGATAAAATCATAATTAGAATTCCTGTCTCTTCTAATTTCATGTTCTTTTGACCTTAATGTTGAAAAGAAATATTGCTACGTGCTTAAATTTTCTTTTATTGCAGACCCTCGTCTATTAATATACTCCACTAAATAGACTATGAATATTCAGAATCCTAAATACTATAGTTTGCATTTAGAACATTTCAGCTATAAGAATATGTCTTGTTTACATTTTCCTTGCTAAGCATGTGTGACTGGCAGAAGGCCGTTAGCCCTACTGCCCACGTAGTCTGGACAAAAGAACTAGCAGTCTGTTAGAGAAGAACAAAAGAGAAGCAAGGAAAATAGTTTTCCTTTGGCCAGAAGATATCACTGGAGCTTTGATCACTAGAGTTTAGGCAACAACCAAAGCAGAGGGAAATCAATAGAAAGTAGTGTGTGCTTGTAGGAAGGAGGCATTTTGGTTGGGGGTTGGATTGCATGGCATGCAAGATAAGGGTTCCCATTGGCCAGTGGCATTTCACCCTCATGTTCCCCAGTGGAATTTAAATGAGAAATATTTTGGCATTTTTCGTTTGTTTGTTTAATGTTTCTGAGGAATGTTTATTCTGCACAGATTGCTTTTGTTCTTTATATTAAAACAGGTAAACCTCTTGGCTCTGGGGATAACCAAAGGGTAATTAATAAAAGCACACAGACAAAAAGAGCTAATTAGGCTGTGATACTGTACTTATAACCCATCTAGTTTTAGAAAAGTCAAGAGGTCTTGGTCTAGAATAAGATAGGCCTAAGGATCTTGTGTTTTGAGGGGTGGGCAAATGTGTCATCTTGCTCTGGGATTGGGAGTCAGATTACCTTGCACTGAAGTGAGTCTGGTGACCTACTTTTAAGTCACTTAAATGCTTTTGTGCCTTTCGTGAAATCAAACTGGAATCTTGGAAGAGACCTTAAGATGTTACCTCTAACTAGTTTCCCCAGAAAGAATCCCATTCCTTTGTGAATTTTAGTATTCTCAGAATAGATATGGATTTTCAAATCAGATTATTCCCCTAGGGATTACTCTAAATTGCTCTAGTATGCTGGTATTTTTATACTGCGTGTTTTTTTAAAATCAGTCAAAGGAAGATTGCCTTTATAGTAGTAGCTGTAACTTACTGACTGCCTATTATATTGCAGATATTGTATTCTGCACTTTATGAGCAAGATCTTGTTTAATCCTCCCAGCACTTGTGATACTTAAGATTCAGATTGAGACTTCTCTCCAAATCACACTTAAAAATGATTATACCACTCTTTGAACAGTCATTAGATAGTCTTTGGCCTATTTTATTGATTAATTTGATAGCCCAACTCCTGGCATAGTTCCTGGTACATGGCAAACCCTTAATATATTTGTTGAATGTATACCTGACTCCACTGACCACATGTTTTCCTTAATGCCAAGCAGCCTTTCTAACAAAGAATACTCGGGTTGGGTACAGTAGCTTATGCCTATAGTCCCAACATTTTGGGAGGCTGAGGTGGGATGATTGCTTGAGACCAGCCTGGGCAACATAGTGAGAACCCATCTCTACAGAAAAATATAAATGAAAATTAGCCAGGCTTGGTGGCACACACCTGTAGTCCCAGCTACTTGGGAGACTGAGGCAGTAGCATCACTTGAGCCTGGGAGGTTGAGGCTGCAGTGACCTATGATCACACTACCATACTTCAACCTGGGTGACAGAGCAAGACCCTGCCTCCAAAAATAAGTAATAAAAGAATATTCTTGTATACCATCTAGCAATTTGGGAACCTTTTCTGATTTTCCTTTTTTTCTCTGGCCCTTCCTATTTGGGCACCCCTCTTCTGCTTATCTTTTGAATGTTCACATTCCTCTGGGCTTTGTCTTAGGCCCTCTTTTATTCTCTCTCTATACTGCCCATGGGTAATACCTATTCTCTTTGGCATCATTTGTCATTCACATGTGGAATATGCCCAAATCAGTATCTCCAGTTAAGATCTACCTTCTGGGGGGCTTTAGTTTCATACATTTATTCACTTATTTATTTAATTCAGCAAACATTTATTGAAAACTCTGTCATTTACATAAAGTGTTGCAGTAAAAAAGATAAATGAGACTTCTGTTCTCATAGAACTTACATTGTAAGGAATAAATTAAGTTTACAAATTCTGGTAAGTGCTAGAAAGACAAATCAAGGTAATGTGATAGAGAGTGGTTAGGGAAAGATTCCATGACGAGGTGGTATTTGAGATGAGATCTGAAGGCAAAGAGCAAGATTGTGTTTGGGAGAGAGGGGGAGTAAATGAGAAGTGGGGCAGTTCCCTAGTGCAAAGGCCCTAAAACAGGAGAGAACTTGACCAGTGTAGATGAGGCTTAATGTGAGAGTAATTGATAAAGATGAAGGGTATGTGTCATCCAGGGATTTCTTTGGATTTCTAAGGAGTTTGATGTCGTTCTAAAATTCAACAGGAAACCTTAAAAGGGTTTAAATAGGGAATGTGATGGTCTGATTTATATTTTTAAAAGATCTGTCTGGCTACAGTATGGAGAACATGGAGGGAAATAATGATGCCTTACATTAGGGTGATAACAGTATTACTGAGATGAAGAGAGTTGGACAGATTTGGGCTATATTTTAAAGGTAGATTTGATAGGATTTGGTAATGGATTGAATATGGGAAATGAGGAAAAGAACCAGTTACCTACTTGACATCTCTTCTTAGATATTTCATGTTTATCCAGTATTTAATGTGGTTGAACCTGCTCATCTTTCCCTCCTCTTTCTTTTTCCAACCCCACTTCTTTTCCAGTGTTTATCTTACTAAATGTTACCCACGATGTGTACCCAGTGGCTTAAGACAGAATCCTGGGTATGATGTTTTATTCTTTTTCTTTTTTTTTTTTTTTTGGAGATAGGGTCTTGCTCTGTCACCCAGGCTGGAGTGCAGTGACATGATCATAGCTCACTGCAGCCTTGAACTCCTGGGCTCAGGCAGTCCTCCCACCTAAGGCTCCTCCCAAGTAGCTGAAACTGTAGGCATGTACCACCACACCTGGCTAATTTAAAAAAAATTTTGTTGTGGTTGAGATGTGGTGGTGGGTTGTCATGCCTTGTTGCCCAGACAGGTCTCGAACTCAAGGATTCCAGTGATCCTCCTGCCTCAGCCTCCTAAAGTGCTGAAATTACAAATGTGAGCCACCATACCCAGCCTTCAGTCTCTTATCTGCATACCCCTCAGCCAGTAAATGTCATTGATTCTACTTTCTAAATATTCTCAAGTAGCAGGTATTGTTCAGTGAGTATACTTGTCTCTGTCCCCAGCATAGTACCTGGATCCCTGCAGCAGTCTTCTACTGGTCTCCTTGCCTTCTATATTATTCCTCCTGTCTAATCCATTCTAGAGGCTCTAGACAGATTTAATTATGGTATTTTTCTGCTGAAAATTCTTCATTGCCTCTCTTAGGATAAAGTTGAAACTTCCTAACATGATCTGTAGAGATTCTTTATGACCTGGTCTCCGAATCTCACATTTTACCATTCACACCCTTGCTCCCCACAGCCACACCAAACAATTATTATTTATTTCTCAGTAGTCATGTTGTAGTTGTTTTACACTTGTTCCCCTTTGTAATCTTCTTCTCACTACCTATTCTCACCCTCCATTTCCCTGCAAAACAAGCAAACATTTAAAAAAAAAACTCCTAAGGTCCCTTGGGTCTTAGCCTAGGTGTCATTTTTCCAAAGAGACTTTCTGATTAGCTCTAGGTTAGTCGCCCCTCTTTTGTATTCTGTTAGTACCCTGTATTAGTTCCCACCATGATACTATCTCACTATTTTGAATTGTTTTTCACTAGGCTGAAAGCTTCATGAGGGCGGGGACAATATCTTCCATGTTCACTGTTTTATTGCCAGCTTCTAGATTCTTAATATACATTTATTGAAGGTCAGCTGTGGGAAGAAAAGTGGTATATTAATAGAATATTCATAGCATTTTTATGTATGATAATTTATACAGCCTATTGATACTTTTCTAGAAAGAATATTCAATATATGTAGTTCATAAATAAACTGATACCTCTGTGCTGTATAATAAACTGTTCAGTGCCCTAAATATTATTCTCAGAAGTGGCCCACAAGTCTTTTCTACATGACCCAGCAGTGTTTATGTAATCACAAAAGCCAAAAAAAAAAGATGTTTCAGCTTGATAACTTTCTTTCTCTAGACCTAGAATTGGCTGTGTTTCTCCAAGAAGCCCTAATTTCTTTCAGTAGAAAATAATATTTAGAGACCATTTAAAGCATGAGATATGCTCATTACTATTAAGCTGTGCCAATATGACAACAGAAAACAGTTTGTTTTTTTTTTTTTTGTATTTGTCTTTAAGGTACACAGTATAATAATTTTTTTAATTTTAATTTTTTTAGAGACAGGGTATCTCTGTTGCCCAGGCTGGAGGGCAGTGACACAATTATGGCTCACTGCCACATCCAACTCCTGGGCTCAAGTGATCTCCCACCTCAGCCTCCCAAGTAGGTGTGACTACAGGCAAGTGCCACCATGCCTGGCTAGTTTAAATATTTTGTGGAGGCAGTGTCTCACTATATTGCCCAGGCTGGTCTCAAACTCTTGGGATGAAGTTATTCTCCTACCAGAGCTCCCAAAGTGCTGGGATTACAGACATTAGCCACCTCACCCAGCCAGTAAAAAAAAAAATTTTTTTTTTTTTGAGACAGAGTCTCACCTGTCACCAGGCTGGAGTGCAGTGGCATGATCTTGCCTCACTGCAACATCTAACTCCCTGATTCAAGCGATTCTCCTGCCTCAGCCTCCCAAGTAGCTGGGATTACAGGCACACACCACCATGCCCAGCTAATTTTTGTATTTTTAGTAGAGATGGGGTTTCACCATGTTGGCTAGGATGGTCTTGATCTCCTGACCTTGTGATCCGCCTGCCTCGGCCTACTGCACCTGGCCAAAAATATTTTTTAAAGTTACTTGAAATAATTGTCTTCTCTGTGTTGTCAATGTATGAACTTGATATTGTTGAGCTTATTTGTTCTCTTTCACTTTTTACATTTAGGGATTTTTTTTTTCATTTTGATTTAATTTGGCTTTATAAATTACATAGAACATTTACATGGCTTCAAATTCAAATCTGCAAAACAAAGTACGTTCAGAGAAGTCTAGCTTCTTTCCTTGTCCCTCCTGCTTTCTTTTCTGAATTGGCAACTTTTTTCTCCTAGCTTTGCTTTCCATTAAAAAAAAAAAGTACAAACAAATATGTAAATATATTTATCCTCTTTCCCCCTTCAGTTTCCCACACAAAAACCCACACAGGTGCACACATTAAAAAAAAATGGCACTATACTTTTATAGTGCACTTGTTTTTAGCTTGACATTCTGAAGATCTCACTTTAGCAACATAGAGAAGTAATTCTCATTCCTTTTTAAAGTTGCATGGTATTCCATTGTGGGATTAGACCATAGTTTATTCAACCAGACCCCTCTTTTTGGACATTTGTATTGTTTCTGGGCTTTTCCTTTTACAAATACTACTACAGTGAATAGGCTTGTTTATGTATATTTTTGTAGGCTTTGCCAGTATGTCTTTGGGTTAAGTTGCTAGAGTGAAGGTAACTTTGCCAGATTCCAAGATATTTCCATCCAAAGAGGTTGTACTATTTTGCATTCCTACCAACAGTTTCTGAGAGTGTGTTTTTCTCACTATTTTACAAACACAGTAGGTTGTAACTTTCTAATTTCTGTCAGTCTGTTAGGTGAGAAATAGTATCTCAGTGTAATTGTAATTTTTATCTATCTTGTTGTGAGCAATGTCTAGTATCTTTTCATATGTTTAAAGGCTGTTTTTTTCCCCCCCTGTGAATCAGTTGTTTTAATCTCTATAGCATTATGGATCTTTTTCTTTCTATACAAAAATATATAAAGAAAAGTAATTTTCTTTTTTTGTCTTTTTGAGACACGGTCTCACTCTGTCACCCAGATTGGAGGGCAGTGGTATGATCTCAACTCACTGCAGCCTCCTGGCTTTAAGCAATCCTCCTACCTCAGCCTCCCAAGTACCTGGGACCATAGGTACCCACCACCATGCCCAGCTAACTTTGTTTATTTTTTGTAGAAAAGAGGTCTCTATGTTGCCTAGGTTGAACTCCTGGGCTTAAGCAGTCCTTCCACATTGGCTTTCCAAAGTGGTGGGATTACAGGTGTGGGCCATCACACCTGGCCAAAATTTTTATTTTTTAATAATAAATTGCAGATTTTTTTGCATTAACATTTTTGTTTTGTCTTCTTGTCCTCCATACTTGAGGAGTTCTTCTATTTTGTAATTAAAATGTCTTGTATGTACTTTCTTACCTGGGTCCGTTGTCACTAATGTAATTCAAACCAGCATCACTTCTGACGAGACAATTATGGTAGCTTTTTAATTAGTTTCTCCATCTTCAATTTTGCGTTTCCCAAATTCCAAATTTGTTTTGCCAGTACACCACATCAGTCTTTTTTTTTTGAGACAGAGTCTTGCTCTTACACCCAGGCTGAATTGCAGTGGCATGTTCATGGCTCACTGTTCACGGCACCTCAGCCTCCTGGCTGGCCCCAAATGATCCTCTCACTTTAGTCTCTCTGGTAGCTGAGACCACAGGTGCATGCCACCACACCCAGCTTATTTTTGTATTTTTGGTAGAGACAGAGGTTCACCATGTTGTCCAGGCTGGTCTCAAACTCCTGGGCTTAAGCAATCCACCTGCCTCAGCTTCCTAGGGTGCTGGGATTACATGTGTGAGCACCTGTGCCCAGCCCACATAAATCTTTCTAAAGTGTCTCTGTGATAGTCTTTTCTCCTGCCATACAGCCTTTAGTGACTCCCTTTGTACTCAGAATGTAATTCATATATCTGAACTTACTGTTCAAACTCCTTCAAAATTTAGCACCATTGGGCCAACGTTGCAACCTTATTTTTCAAACATGAGCCAAATATTCAGCCAAACTGAATTGTTCATTTTTTCTGTTTGCTCTTTATTTGTTCACTTTGTTTTTCACTCAGGCTTTCCTTTAAGCCCAGGATCACTTTATTCTTCTTTTCCCTTCCCAGCCCATCCCTAATCTCCTTATCCAACTTTTACCCACTCTTTATGCCAAGATCAGATGCTACCAAATCTCACTAGGGTCACATTGATTTCTGAGAGTATTCTAGCTGGGGACCATTAGAAGTGAGGAAGTGTTAGAGAAGTAGCTATCAGGGATTCGGGGATTTTGATGTATTCTGGTGATATCACATTGACAGAAAAAGAATAACACATATTTTCTTAATTGATTTGACCAACATCTCTCAAGATATTTCTGTTGTCCACATCTCTTCAGTTTTTATTAGCATGATAATTATGACTGTTTAGGGAACCAGAAATTTGATTTTAACCTAACTGCACTCAGTCTTTTTCTTCAGTTATACAAATTGCATTTGCAAATTTAAGTCTATGCAGTATCCCTGAATGCAGATTCAGATTGTGTATCCTATGGGTGTGAGGAAATTTTCACACTCTCCGGATTCTCTAAATGGATGGTATTTTAGAATTAAAATCTGTGGTTTAGGAATGTTTTGATAGTCTTCCAAGTACTAATTAAACATTTTTTAATTTTTTTTTTTTGAGACAGGGTCTTGCTGTGTCACCCAGGCTAGAGTGCAGTGGTGTGATCACAGCTCACTGCAGCCTCCGCCTCCTGGGCTCAAGCAGTCCTCCTGTCTCAACCTCCTGAGTAACTGGGACTACAGGTACACAATACCAAGCCCAGCTAATTTTTATATTTTTGGTAAAGATGGGGTTTCACTATGTTGGCCAGGCTGGTCTCCAGCCTCTGGCCTCAAGCAATCCTTCTGCCTTAGCCTCCCAAAGTGCTGGGATTACAGGTGTGAGCCACTGCACTCAGCTAAAACATTTTTTCTTAATGCCTCAATAAATTCCTGTAGTTTGATATGTTTTTCTCTTTAATTGGACCTAGATAAATACAAGATCCCTTGAAGCTTCAGATGGTTATCAGATTTAGTTGCTTGCCAAGGGCAGTGTTCTCCTTTAGTAACGTAAAAGAAACAAAAGTTCAATTTTGCTTCAGAAATGCAAGGGTAGGTCATTTAAATTTGTGACACACATGACAAAATGAGTTGAGTATGGTGACTGAAATAATCCTTTGATAATTATCACTTTATAGAACTATCTTTAATTGCTAAAGAAAAGGGCAGACACATTCTTCTCCATTGCTTTTGATCCAAGTAGGGCTTCTGATTAATACTGAAGAGCATTTAAAAAATACTTTTGCCTTTTCGCTCTTTAAATCAGTATAGCTTATATCCTTTGTCCTGGTTCTATTATTCTTGGTTCATTTTCACCCCTGGCCAAAAGTAGAAATGTAAAACCTACAAGTTTTATATTATTTCCAGATGTTAGTGTAAGGACATTAAGTGGATGGAGTATAATGTGGATTTGCTTTAGGCTAGGGGTGTCCAGTCTTTTGATTTTCCTACACCACATTTGAAGAATTGTCTTAGGCCACATATAAAATATACTAACAATAGCTATTGAGCTTAAAAAAAATGCAAAAAAAAAATTCTTATAATGGGCTGGGCACAGTGGCTCTCACTTGTAATCCCAGCACTTTGGGAGGCTGAGGATGGCAGATCATTTGAGGTCACCAGTTTGAGACCAGCCTGGCCAACATGGTGAAACCCTATCTCTACTAAAAATACAAAAATTAGCCAGGTGTGGTGGCATACGCCTGTAATCGCAGCTACTTGGGAGGCTGAGGCAGGACAATCCCTTGAACCCGCAAGGCGGAGGCTTCAGTGAGCCGACATCGGGCTGCTGCACTCCAGTCTGGATGACAGAGTGAGGCTCTGTCTCAAAAGAAAAAATTATTAGTGTTTTAAGAAACTTTATGAATTTGTGTTTGGCTGCATTCAAAGCCATCCTGAGCCACATGCGGCTCACTGAAGGTGGGTTGGACAAGCTTGCTTTAGATGATCAGTTTTGGCAGGAAGGTGTGAAGGGAGTGTGGGGGTGATTTCTTCTTGAACGAAGAGAGTATAAAGTTCCTGTTACTCCCTTACCTTCTCCTAACTCTGTATCTAAAGTACTCTGTCAAGTTCTTTACACCTCATTTTCCTTCCCTACTACATTGTGAACTCTGTGAGGTCAGGGTTGAGGCTGATTTATCTGCCTATCTCCGGTGAATACAGGGATAAATCGGGAGCCTAACTCTAGTCATTATTGACAAGCTTCTGTTTAGCCTCAGGGAAGTCATACTACAGCTCTTTATGTCTGTTTTCAAAAGGATTAAATAGTCTTTAGAGATAGAGGAGACCTTAAAGATTACATAATCCACTCTTTATTTTACAGATGAAGAAACCCTACCTGTCTGGCTCTTCCAAATATCAGAAGAGACATACTTTGAATTAAATAAATAGCAGTGTTATATTTTATCCTCATTTTCTCTTGTGGGATGTATTAATTTCATTTGGGACTATGTGCACAGTCTTAAACCAGATCCATGTTTTTCTTTGCAATTTAGTGCTCGAACTGTATTCATGAGTTAGAAAAAGAATGGATGATTTAAATTTCTCAGGGCAGAAGACAATAGAGAGGGAAACAAACAGATCTAATCAGTGGGACATACAATAAATGAAAATAGAATACCTTAGATCTAGTTGCTTAAATCAGTTCTCACTAGCTACTTCTCACTAAACTTGTTTTTGTATAAACTTGTGGACATACCAAGATCTTTATTTCTAAATATGTGGGCATTTAAAAAATGATTTTCAGAAGTTGTTTGGATTTGGGGACTTCTTAAATTTTATTTTGTAATGAAACATCTTCATACTCAATTGTGAGGGATATCTGTGTCCTGAGATCTGTTATAACATACCTTAAGAAAACTGAAATATGTTTTTTGTTTGTTTGTTTGTTGAGACAGGATATTGCTCTGTCACTCATGCTAGAGTACAGTGGTGCAGTCATGGCTTACTGTTGCCTCCATCTCCTGGGCTCAGTCAATCCTCGCACCCCAGCCTTGCAAGTAACTGAGACTACAGATACATGCCACCACACCCAGCTGTTTTTTGCATTTTTTGTAGAGACGGGGTTTCACCATGTTGTCCAGGCTGGTTTCAAACTCCTGTGCTCAGGTAATCAATCCTCTGGCTTCCACCTTTCAAGGTGCTAGGATTACAGGCATGAGCCGCTGGGCCTGGCCTAAAATATGTATTTATTTTTTAAGTTGGGGATGACTATTTGCTTTACAAAAGAATGTTTCACTTTAATAAAGCATTCAAATGAAGTACTGATACATGGTATAACAAGGATGAACCTTAAAAACATAAGTGAAAGAATCCAGACATAGAAGGTCACATATGGTAAGATTCCATTTTTATTAAATATCCCAAAAAGGCAAATCTAGAGAGACAGAAAGTAGATTAGTGGTTGTTTAGGGCCAGGGAATGGAGAAATAAGAGGATGATTGCCAAGGATCAAAAGGTTTCTTTGAGAGGATGTATCCTAAAATTGACTGTAGCCAGGGCAGTATAGCGAGATTCTGTCTCTACAAAAAATTTAAACATTAGCAAAGCATGGTGATGTGCACCTCTAGTCCTAGCTACTCAGGAGGGTGAGGCAAGAGGTTTGCTTGAACCCAGGAGTTCAAAACTGCAGTGAGCTTGACTGTGATGATGGTTGCACACTTCTGTGAATGTGCTGAAAGTTGTTGAATTGTATACTTTAAATGGATGAATTATACAATGCATGCTTTGTATCTTTTTTGTTTGTTTGAGACAGAGTCTCTCTCTGTCGTCCAGGCTGGAGGGCAGTGGCACGATCTTGGCTTACTGCAACCTGCGCCTCCCAGGTTCAAGTGATTCTCCTGCCTCAGCCTTCCAAGGAGCTGAGATTATAGGCACCCGCCATCATGCCCAGCTAATTTTTGTATTTTTGTAGAGACAGGGTTTCACCATGTTGGCCAGGCTGATCTCAAACTCCTGACCTTAGGTGATCCACCTACCTCAGCCTCCCAAAGTGCTGGGATTATAAGCATGAGCCACCATGCCCAGCCATGTATTGTATCTTAATAAAGCTATTTTAGAAAGCATTTATCATAAGATTTATTTAAATAGCACCAGGCACAGTGGCTCACGCCTGTAATCCCAGCACTTTGGGAGGTTGAGGCTAGAAGATCACTTGAACCCAGGAGTTTGAGACCAGCCTGGGCAACATGGCAAAACCTCAGCTCCACTAAAAATACAAAAATTAGCCAGGTGTGGTGGTGCATGGCTGTAGTCCCAGCTATTAGAGAGGCTGAGGTGAGAGGATCACTTGAGCCCAGGAGGTGGGCTGCAGTGAGTGGAGATCGTGCTGCTGCACTCTAGCCTAGGCGACAGAGCGAGGCCCTGTCTCAGTAAAAAAAAACAAAACTCGTAAGACTGGTTTAAATAGTGAGCATTGTCATATAATCTAAATAAGCATTTGATTTTTAATAATAGCATCTAATATTTGTTAATTGCTTATGTGCTAGGCATTGTGCTAAATACTTAAGAGCCTGCATATTCTTGCATTAAGGTTTAGTTTATACACAGCAATGTTTCAGCAACAGTTATCTTTGTATCTGTGCATGCTAGCTCTGAGCCTTACAAATGCAATAAACTCAAAATGTCTGAATGAGGGGAGGGAGGAAAGAAGGAAGGAAGGAAAGAAAGAGGGAGGGAAAGGGAGGGAGGGCAGGCAGGCTGGCTGGCTGGTTCTGTTTCTGGCATGGCATTCCAATACATCAGGGCATTGCTGTTTCCTTGTCTTTGTATCAGTCTACTCACAGGCCTACTAAGCAATTCTGGCTCATACAAAGATTAGGGGAAAAATTATTCTGACTTGCTTTTGCCATTTACACACAAGTTAGGAAAGAAGGCAGCATTATTGCATTGCCTTCTTCTCCTTTGCTCCTTATTTCAAGTAATCAGCACAACCCATCTTTAGCTTTCAACCCTTGCATTTTACTCTTGGTAGTAGTTGTTTAGTCTTTCTGCAGATCCTCTTAGGAGAACACAATCCCAAACAAATTGAGCTTTGAGTATACCCAAATCAGAGTCTGAGAAAATTTCTCTTAAAATCTTCTATGTAGGTGATCTTTTTCCCTCCTTCCCTTCTTTCCTTCCTCTGTACTTCCCTCTCTTCCTACCCTCTGTTTCCCAGTTTTAGAGTAGAAATAGGAGATCTTCAAGCTCTTAAAGTGAAGGTCTGATATCTTATTTTTAGGCAATAGAATTAGGATAATTAGTTGGATACTGACTAAAGTCAAGAAGAATATAGTTGAGCTCCTCAACCCAGAACCCCCTGGAATCCTAATGATCATCACCTGTGTTGAGGTTGCTCTACCGCTGAGACCATCTATTACCTTCTGAGTAAGCTAGGAGATATTATTTATATCTGTGTTGCTAATTACTGAATTATAAGAAATTAGTTTTATCTACCACTCATGGTTAAATTTGCGTCTTTTTATACATCATTTATAAGAGTGATTAGAGTCAAGCTGCTTTTTCTAGAATTCTAAAAAGCTTGGAAACCATGATAAAGACTATAAAGCTACCCCTCTCCAGAGCCCTGGTCATTATTGTTATGAGTATATATTACTGATAAATAATGGATCTTTTGCTGAAAAATATCAGTATTAAAAGCATTTTTCTATTCATTCTGTTTTTACTCAATTTTTCAGGGTTTTAAAGACATAGCTGTTTTTCATAACAGGCTCATAGCCATTTCCTCTACTATTACAAAATTTGTGCCTGATTTCTTAAGTTACTAATTAATAGAATTCTTAATAAAACTCTTGCTCAATATCATATGTATGATTTTTTTCTGAAAAGTATAAGCATAGGTGCAGTTGACTTTTGTTTCTGTTTTTTGTTTTTAAGACCCTCTGTCTCCAAAAACATTAAAAATTAGCTGGGTATGGTGGCTTGTGCCTGTGATCCCAGCTACTTGGGAAGCTGAGGAAGGAGGATCACTTGAGCCCAGGAATTTGAGGTTGCATTAGCTACGACCACACCACTACAGTCTAGCCTGGGCGACAGAGTGAGACTCCATCTCAAAAAAAACAAAAAACAAAAAACATATATATGTGTGTGTGTGTGTGTGTGTGTGTGTGTTTGTATGTGTGTATAAAATACAATATTATAGGATGCAGCTTAACCATTTTGGCTTTTACCTAAAATAGAACAAACCAATGAGGTGATCTGACAGTTGGGAATATCTGAAAAGGGTGATTTTCTTTGCCCAGGTGTTGATGAATGCTTTATAATTTCATTTAAATAAAATTTTCACACCCACCGTATTGATTACAGTTCTGCTTGACAGGAACTGCATCAGCCTTCTTTCCCTGTAGCATCTAATGTATTACCATTATTATTATTAGAAAGTGAGAAGTTCTATCATTGTTATCCTCACCAAACTGAAGGGAAGCACTTAACTATGTGATAGCAGTGGAGAAATTTTTATGGCCTTGTATGGACTATCAGTGAATGGCTAAAGGGAAACTATGGTTTCCATTTAATTTACTGTGGCAGAGTGTCCTGTTTAAAGGACAAGCATGTTCTGTAATTTTTATCTTGAGGCTTAGTAAATCATTAAGTCTTCTTGCTTTCCACTGATCAGCAGAAGAGGCTGAATAAGGATGCCGTCCTTCTAGGTATGGCAAAACAGTGGAGAGAGTAAACATTACAAAAGATAGAAAATCATTCCAGTTTTGAAAGAATTAATTTTTTAATTTGTGAGATAGGATAAGTAGCTCATCATATTTCACTTTTAATTTTCTCTACTGAGAAGATTTTGGTTTAAACTTAGATCCAATTTCAGTAAGTACTGTAATATCTATAAGTTTATGAATCAATTCTCTACTTCATATTGCATAGTTCATATTTTCTTACCCTTGTTTTAATGGTCTTATTTTTGTGTCTTTCTCTAAACCATCTTTAAAACATTTTTTTTAAACTTTTTTTTTTAGTAAGTAGACTGGATAATATTAAGTAATAATTAAGACTGGTATTTTTTTTTTAATTTTATTTTTTATATATGTATTGAGATGGAGTTTCAGTTTCACTCTTGTTGCCCAGGCTGGAGTGCAATGGCATGACCTTGGCTTACTGCAATCTTTGCCTCTCAGTTTCAAGTGATTCTCCTGCCTCAGCCTCCCGAGTAGCTGGGATTACAGGCGCCTGCCACCACACCTGGCAAATTTTGTATTTTTAGTAGAGACAGGGTTTCTCTATGTTGGTCAGTCTGGTCTTAAACTCTTGACCTCAGGTGATCCACCCGCTTTGGCCTCCCAAAATGCTGGGATTATAGGCGTGAGCCACTGCACCTGCCTTATTTATTTTTTTGAGACGGAGTCTCACTCTGTTGCCCAGACTGGAGTGCAGTGGCACGATGTTGGCTCACTACAACCTCTGCCTCTGGGTTCAAGTGATTCTCCTTACTTAGGGGTAGCCATAGCTAAAATGGGAGAATTCCAGGAATGGTTGTGAACAACAGTAAATTAAATCTGTAACTAGTACCTACCACAGTATCTGGCTTTTATTAAGTTCTGAATATAATTTCTTAAATATTATTAAATAATCAGGATAACTATAATGGTTTTTTTTTTTTTTTTAGACAAGATCTTACTCTATTACTCAGGCTGGAGTACAATGGTGTGATCTCAGCTCACTGCAGCCTCTGCCTCCTGGGTTCAAGTGATTCTTCTGCCTCAGTCTCCCAAGTAGTTGGGACTACAGGCACACTCCACCACACCTGGCTAATTTTTTTAAATTTTTTAGTAGAGATGAAGTTTTACCATGTTGTCCAGGCTGGTCTCAAACTCCTGAGCTCAAGTGATCCATCCCCCTTGGCTTCCCAATGTACTGGAATTACAGGCCTGAGCCCCACACCTGGCTATATAATGGTATTTTTATTAACATGTTTCTGAGTGTTTCAGTTTGAGCACTTGAAACCACTCAGGATGTGGACATCATGCTCTTTAACAAAACATTTTTTTATTTTTTTATATTTCTTAGTATTTAGAATTTCTTTTTTTTTTTTGAAGATAGCCTTACTCTGTCACCTAGGGTGGAAAGCCATGGTATGATCACAACTCACAGCAACCTCTAACTCCCACACCCAGATCTTCCCACCTCAGACTCTGAGTAGCTGGGACCATGGGTGTATGCCACCATGCCCAAGTAACTTTTTTTGGAGATATGGCGTTTCACTGTGTTGCTCAGGCTGGTCTTGAACTGCTGGCCTCAAGTAGTTCTCCCACCTTGACCTCCCAAAGTGCTGGGATTACAGGCATGAGCCACCATAGACAGCATAGATATTTTTTGTCAGAGAAAAAGTGAGATGAGAAGAGGAAATAATCAACAAAAATGTGCTAGCTGACTGGTCAAGTACAGAGTTCGTGTGTTCAGGTAGTATCATTAAATCCCTTAATGTATTAGTTGATGAGGCTGGGGTAGTCACATAAAAACATTTGTCTACATATGGCCAGGCACAATGGCTCACACCTATACTCCCAGCACTTTGGGAAGCTGAAGTGGGCAGATTCATTGACCCCAGGAGTTCAAGACCAGCCTGGGCAACATGGTGAAACTCTGTCTCTACAAAAATTATAACAAATTACCCAAGGGTAGAGGTGCACACCTGTAGTCCCAGCTACTTTGGACGCTGAAGTGGGTTGATCTATTGAGCCCCAAGTGACAGAGGCTGCAGTGAGCCAAGATCACACCATTGTATTTTAGCCTGGATGACAGAGCAATACCCTGTCTCAAAAAAAAAAAAAAAAAAAAAATCTAATTTCATTCTACTAGTACTCTTTTGTTTTTTTTTATAAAGACAGAGCCTTGCTCTGTAAGTCAGCATGTCCGCTCACTGCAACCGCCACCTCCTGGGTTCAAGAGATTCTCCTGCCTCAGCCACCCAAGTAGCTGGGATTGCAGGCATGTACCACCATGCCTGGCTAATTTTTGTTTTTTTAGTAGATGTGGGGTTTCATCATGTTGTTGAGGCTGCTCTCGAAGTCCTGACCTCAGGTGATCTGCCTGCCTCAGCCTCCCAAAGAGCTGAGATTACAGGTGTGAGCCACTGCGTCCAGCTCTACTAGTACTTTTCCCATTTCTATTCCTGTTCTTGGAGTCTCTTGTTAACTAAAGAATAAAGTAATGAAATTCACTGGGAAATAGGAAGCACAGGGATTTTATCTCTGAACTCCTCAAGGTACATTAGGGCTGATCCAAAAAGATAAGAAATTATAACATCTATGGAGATCGTTGGGAAAGTATACTAATTTTAAAACTAAAATGAGCCCAGAAGGTTGAGGCTGCAGTGAGCTGATTGCATCAGTACACTCCAGCCTAGGCAACAGAGTGAGACCTTATGTATGGGGGGAAAATTTGGGATTTACACGCTTTAGCAGGGAAGTGGAGGAGGGATCAACAGGTGAAGCACAGGGGATTTTTAGGGCAGTGGAAGTATTCTATCTGATACGTGGATGCATGTGCATGCATCAAAACCCATAGAACTGTACAACACAAAGAATGAACTCTAAAGTATGAATTTAGTAAATAGTAATGTGGGCCAGGTGTGGTGGCTCATGCCTGTAATTCTTTGGGAGGCTGAGGTGGGTGGATTGCTTGAGCCCAGGAGTTCAAGACGAGCCTGGGCAACATGGCAAAACCCCTTTTCTACAAAAAATGCAAAAATTAGCCGAGTATGGTGGCATGCTCCTGTGATCCCAAGTGCTTGGGAGGCTGAGGTGGGAGGATGGCTTGAACCCGGAAGCTTGAGGCTGCAGTGAACTGTGATTATGCCACTGCAATGAAGCCTAAGCAACAGGATGAGACCCTGTCTCAAAAAAAAAAAAAAGAAAACAACTATTCTAAAAAATTAAAAATCTGTTCATTGAAAAAAAATTTTTGGCTGGCTGCAGTGGCTCATGCCTGTAGTCCTAGCACTATGGGAGGCTGAGGCAGGAGGATCACTTGAGGCCAGGAGTTCAAGTTCAGCCTGGGCAACATAGCAAGACCCTGTCTCTTAAAAATAAGAAGAACTAACTCTCAAAAATGGTCATAGGCCGGGCATGGTGGCTCATGCATGTAATCCTAGCATTTTGGGAGACCGAGGTAGGTGGATCACCTGAGGTCAGGAGTTTGAGACCAACCTGGTTAATGTGGTGAAACCCCATCTCTACTAAAAACACAAAAATTAGCCAGCTGTGGTGGCACATGCCTGTAGTCCAAGCTGCTTGGGAGGCAGAGGCAGGAGAATCTCTTGAACCGAGGAGACAGAGGTTGCAGTGAATTGAGATTGCACAAGACTCTGTCTCAAAAAAAAAAAAAAAAAAGATCATAAATTACACAAGTGTAAGAATTAAAGTAGTGGTTGGTACGTAAAACCCACAAACCTTCCATGTTCACGCTAGCACTAATCACAATAGCTGTCTACTGGTAGATGAGTGGATAAACCAAAAGAGATCTGTACATACAACAGACTATTAGTCAAACTTAAAAAGGAAGGAAGTTTTGACACATACTACAATATAGATGGACCTTGAGGACATTATACTAAATAAAATAGCCAATCACAAAAAGATACTGTTTAATTCCACTTGTATGAGCAGTCAAATTCATAGAAAAATGAAGTCGAATGGTGGTTGCCAGGGGCTGGGAAGAGAGGGAAATGGGGAGTTGTTTATTGGGTATATAGTTTCAGTTTTGTAAGATGAGAAAATTCTGGAACTCTGTTTACACAGCAATGTGAATATACTTGATACTATAGAACTATATACTTAGAAACAGTTAAGATGGTAAATTCTAAGCACAATTCAAAAAGAACTTATTCAAAAGCCCACACAAACCTGTTCATGTAGGGGGACATAAAAGGAAATAATTTGGAAACTAACTTTATGATACCAAAATAAAAGTACTCCAGACTCATCTTGATATTTTCCCTGTCCCAGCCATATGCAGCTATTTCTCCAAGGAGTCTTGGTTCCTTTTACTGGATTTAGCAACCAAGATTTGGGTTCTAGATTTAGCAACCAAGATTGCTACTGGAGTGTCATAGCTTCTTCTAGCTTACAGAGTTAGAACATGTATATATGTAGGTATGTTAACTCGTGTATACACACATCTATAATTCTGTATCTACCTGTACAATTACTAACCTAAACATAGATTTCATTAGATACCTGTTAGATGTTTCCAACTATAATCCAGTACCACAGAGATCATTGTTGCCTTTTCTTTTTGCTTATTTGTAAGTTCTCTCACCAACAGTAAGACATCTGATCCACCACTCATCATCCATTTACTTATTGTTTATCCATAGCATATATGTAAAGCAGTTTCAGAATTGTGAATCTGGGAGAAACAGATTTACCAACTAGCATACAGTGTTTATATACAGTTCCTTTTTTTTAGTCTTACAGTTTCCAGTCAAAACACCATTTTCCCATGTTATATCAGGTATTTGTAATAAAGGTAGATTCATTTTTCACAATCTTTCTCTCATTCAGAGATCCTGATTGCATTGTTGATTTTTTTTTCCAAGTTCACATACATCAAAGTTTCCTATTTGTGATGTACAGTTGTGGGTTTAGACAAATGAATGGAGTCATGTGATTTTGATTGTTTTTATTTATTTATTTATTTATTTATTTATTTATTTATTTTTGAGGTGGAGTCTCACTCTGTCACCTAGGCTGAAATGCAGTGGTGCAATCTTGGTTTACTGCAACCTTGACCTCCTGGGTTCGAGTGATTCTCATGCCTCAGCCTCCCAAGCAGCTGAGACTACAGGGATGTACCACCACACCCACCTAGTTTTTTTTGTTTGTTTTTAGTAGAGATGGGATTTCAATGTGTTGGCCAGGCTGGTCTTGAACTCATGACCTCAGGTGATCCGCCCACTTCAGCCTCCTGAAGTGCTGGGATTACAGGCATGAGCCACTGTGCCCAGCCTTTTTTAAAAAGTTTTTTTATAATGTTGCATTTAATGTTTAGGCCTTTGGGCCATTTTGAATTTTTTTTTTTTTTTGTATAAGGTATAATATGTAAATATCTTTACATCTTATTCTTTTTTGGTGGGAATACATATTGACATGCAAATTTTCTATCACCATTTGCTTAAAAGACTATCTTTTCTCCATTGAATTACCTTTGCACCTTTGTAAAAATGTAGTTGGCTGTATTTGTGAAGATCTTTTTTAAGATTCTCTATTGTATTCCATGGATCAATGGACTGTATCCTTCCTCCAGTACTATCCTGTATTGATTGTCATAATAAGTCTTAAAGTCAGGTAATATGAATCTTCTAATTTTGTTGTTCTTTTCCAGAATGGTTTGGCTATTCTGATTCCTTGTCTTTTCATATAAATTTTAGAATAAACTTTATGTATCTATAAAAAGACCTGGCTAGCATTTTGATTGTGATCGTGTTGATCAAACTGGGGAGAATTGAATCTTAACAATATTGAGTCTTCCAGTAAATGACATGGTGTCTCTTTCCATATATTTGACTCTTCTTTTCTTTGGTTTCTTTTATCAGTGTTTTGTAGTCTTTCACATACAGATCCTGCACATATTTTGTCATGTTTATACCTAAGTGGTCCTTTAGTAGGAGAGGTTATGATAAATGGTATTGCTTTTTAATTTGGGATTTCAGTTACTCATTGCTGGTACATAGCAATAAAATTGACTTTTGTATATTGACCTTGTATCCTGTGACCTTACTAAACCAAGTTATTTTTTAGTTCAAGAAGGTTGCGTTTTTTTGTTAATGGATCTTTGTTTTGGGGATTTGGGGTTTTTTCTTTTTTTTTTTTGTTTTTCTTTTGGTAGAGTCTTACGATTTTCTAGACAGTTACATTACTTAAGAATAGAAAGTTTTAATTTTTTGTTTGCAATGGGTATGCCTTTTATTTATTTTTCTTGCTTTATTGCACTGGCTAGTACTTCATGTTGTTAAATAGGACTTGTGAGAAAATATATCCTTACTTTGTTCCAGATCTTAAGGGAAGGCATTCATTCTCTCACTATTAAATGTGATGTTAGCTGCATGTTTTTCATAGATACCCTTCATTAGTTTAAGGAAGTTTCCTTCTATTCTTAGTTTGAGAGTTGTTTTTTAAATCATGAATGAATGTTTCATTTTAGTAAAAACTTTTTCTGCATCTATTGATATAACATCTGATTTTTAAAAAAATTATTTAGCCTTTTGATATGGTAAAATACACTGATTTTCACATGTTGAACTAGTGTAGCATTCCTGGGATAAATCCCGCTTAGTTGTGATATATTATCCCTTTTATATATTGCTAAATTTGATTTGCTAAGGACTTTTTGGATTTATGTATTGCTTTTTAAAAGGAAAAGCATATGTAATTAACTTGCAGAATATTATGATACGGAGTGTGAAAAACATCTGCTTTGGAAAGCTTGATTTCTTTGTTACTGCCTTCCTAAAATTCATTCTTTTTCCACATTTCATGATTTGGAAGATCGGACATATATAAAGTTAGGACTTTAGATAAAAATCTGAGTCATTTGGAAAATTGTACATTTTTAGGTAAACATTTGACAAAAATGTGAAATGATTCTCTTTTCAGACATACTATTTGGCTACTTATTTTATATGTGTGTTTTAGACGCTGATGCGGTTTGGTTCTGTGTCCCCACCTAAATCTCATGTCACATTCCCAGAGTTGGAGGAAGGGCCTGGTGGGAGGTGATTGAATCTTGGGAGCAGACTTCCCCTTTGCTGTTCTCTATTATAGTAGAGTTTTCATGAAATCTGGTTATTTAAAAGTGTGTAGCCCCTCCCCCTTCTCTCTTTCCCTCTCTCCCTCTCCTGCTGGCTATGTGAAGATGTGCCTGCTTCCCTTTTGCCTTCTGCCATGATTGTAAGTTTTCTAAGGCCTTCCCAGCCATGCTTCCTGTACAGCCTGCAGAGCTGTGAGTCAATTAAACCTTTTTTCTTTATAAATTACTGAGTCTCAGGTATGTCTATAGCAGTGTGAGAACTGGCTAATACAGGTGGCTTATTCTTTCAAATTGATTTTTTTTCTCATTTAGACATTTGGTGCTTACTGTTTTAGTTAAGTATTAAATTAGCTTCTTTAATATACCTTTTGATCATTCATTAATGACTTTCAAGTGGCTGGGAAATTGGGATATATTTAATCCAGAATAGAAGCTTTAAAGAATGACCTCCCAGGGAGAGTATACCTCTGATTGTGATTCTGGTGATGAATGACTGTTTGGATTTTTTTTTTTTTAAATACTCTGCAGGGACATATATAATCAATCATCAAAAATTCTGTTCTAGTGAATATATAGATATTAATATCATGAATGATAGGTTTAACCTAGATCCATAAAGGGAAGAGATAAGGTCACTGCTTGCTCACTCAGAGAGTGAGGAAAAGCTTTCTGCTGATGCCATTATTTCTACTTCCAGAATGCTACCTAGAGAACTGTCCTAAGTTTATTGCTGACAGTTGGGAAATAGAGGATTGCTGTGTTGGGAGGTCAGGATTAAGATGGTCATTTCATAGTATAAGCATTCACTTCTAAGTTAGTGCAAACTTTTAGGTTATGCCTAAGTTAAATATTTTCTAACCCCTCCCATACATTTAAAGCAATTAGGTTTCAGGAATAAGGGGTTCTGAGGCCTCACCATTCTAACGGTAAATAGAAGATAGGCAGTATGAAGTCCTACAGATAATTCAGTATGAATGTTGAAGATAGAAAAGGCATCATAATGGGCTGGGTGCCATGGCTCACGCCTGTAGTTCCAACACTTTGGAAGGCCGAAGTGAGTGGATCACGAGGTCAGGAGTTCGAAACCAGCCTGGCCAACATAGTGAAGCCCTGTCTCTCCTAAAAATACGAAAATTAGCCTGGGGTGATGGCATGTGCCAATAATGGGAAGGCTGAGGCAGGAGAATTACTTGAACCTGTGAGTGGAGGTGGCAGTGAGCCAAGATGGCGCCACTGCCCTCCAGCCTCGGCGACAGAGCAAGACTCCACCTTGGGAAAAAAATGATATAGTGTTTAGTGTTTGTAGTTTGTTTGTTTGACGAGAGAGGGTCTTGCTCTGTCAGGCTGGAGTGCAGTGGTACAATCATGACTCACTGCAGCCTCGAATTCCTTGGCTCAAGATATTTTCCCTCAGCCTCCCAAGTAGCCGAGACTACAGGCACTTGCCACCATGCCATGCTAATTTAAAAAAAAAAAAATTTTTTTTAGCGATAAGGTCTTACTGTGTTGCCCAGGCTGGTCTTGAATTCCTGGCCCCAAGTGATCTTCCTGCCTCAGCCACTCAAAGTGCTGGGATTATAGATGTGAGTCACTGTACCCAGCCTGGGGTTTTGTCTTTTTTTTTTTTTCCTAATTTTTGTTGTGTTTTGTTTTTTGAGACAGGGTCTCACTCTGTTACCCAGGCTGGAGTACAGTGATGTGATCTCAGCTCACCTCCTGGGTGCAAGTGAGTAAGCTTCCTGAGTAGCTGAGACTATAGGCATGTGCCACCATGTCTCGCTAATTTTTGTATTTTTTTGTGGAGATGGAGTTTTACCATGCTGGTCTCGAACTCTTGGGCTCAAGTGATCCGCCCACCTCAGCCTCCCATAGTGCTGGGATTACAGGTGTGAGCCACTATGCCAGGCTTTTTTTTGTTTTCTTAATTCTTATGTAAAATTGAAAATATTTAGATCTATTTCCATAGGATAGCCTCTAAAAAGTGGAGTCTGATTCAAAGGATATGAATATTTTTGAAGATTTTGAAGGCTGGGCACAGTGACTCACACCTGTAATTCCAACACTTTGGGAGGCCGAGGCAGGTGGATCACCTGAAGTCAGGAGTTCGAGACCAGCCTGGCCAACATGGTGAAACCCCATCTCTACTAAAAATACAAAAAATTAGCTGGGCCTGGTGGCAGATGACTGTAATCCCAGCTACCCAGGAGGCTGAGGCAGGAGAATCACTTGAACCTGGGAGGCAGAGGTTGCAGTGAGCCAAGATTGAGCCCTTGCACTACAGCCTGTTCAACAAGAGCAAAACTTCATCTCAGTCAATCAATCAGTCATTCAATCGAGACAAGATTTTGAAACTTTCTTTTACCCAAGCAAAACAAATCCTTTATGTTAATGATGACTTATTCAAGAAATACTATTATAGGTGAGTGAAACTATCATTTGGAACAAAGTGTATTTTCTTTAAAATGCATAATAATGCATCATATGCATATAATTTCATTATAATGCAGTACATTTGTTCTACTGAAGGTATAATTAACAGAGAGGAACTTGCCATTTAGAGGTCTAATGCAAGATTTAAAACAGGAACCCAGTAGGTTCAGGATATTTGAATGATAGATCATCGTATTGGAAAGCTGAGACAGGTCTCAACAGGATTCAGTCCATCCCCACATTTAGATTTCTGTATTTGTGTGTTTCTGGAACACTGATTTGCCTCACAAAAAAGTATTTTGTTATGTATAAAGAAAACTGTGGTTTGTGCTACATATTAAATATTCCCTTTTCCATATTATCCCGTTTTATCGCTCTAGAATCAAACTTATATAATGATAGTTCTAACTTAATTTTGGCAAATCAAGTTCAGAATTAACCTAAATTCTTTTTGACCTGAGATCAAAAACAAATTAGTTCACTTTTCATATTAAAACATTTTTGTTTTTAATTCTCTGAAACGAATATTTTTTAAGAGATCAAAACAAAATTAAACATCTCATACCTATTGTAAGCTGCTTAGAACCCCATATCTTTTCTTTCCGTTTTGTTTCCTCTGTGAATATTTGGTAGGAAGTCTTTTATAAGTTTAATATGTATACGTGACTACAGTCATTTATTCTATTAATATCACTAGCTATATGTAGTGGACTGGTTCTTTGGGAGTTTTTCATATGACATCAGAGCTTAAATTATTCATAATTGGTGTTTGAGAATCTTATTCCATAGGTCTTTTATTCATGTACAGTGTTGTCAGATTTGGGGGATTTGCTTGATTTTTACCTGGATTCCTTACTCTAGTATATTTTGAATAAGTAGGGTAATTTTTTTTTGTGGTGGTGGGGGTCAATAACTTTTGTCAAGTATTTATTTCCTTATTGACAAGGAACTTATTGGATTGTTGTGGAAATTCTTTTTTTTTTTTTTTTTTTTTTTTGGTGGAGTGTCATTCTGTCACTTAGGCTGGAGTGCAGTGATGCACCTCCTGGCTTCAAAGGATTCTTGTGCCTCAGTCTCCTGGGTTCAAGCACTTAGCCTCCTGAATAGCTGGGATTACGGGTGTACGCCACCACGCCCAGCTAATTTTTTAGTTTTAGTAGAGACGGAGTTTTGCCATGTTGGCCAGGCTGATCTCCACCTCCTGGCCTTAAAAGATCCATCTGCCTCGACCTCCCAAAGTGCTGGGATTACAGATGTGAGCCACAGTACCCAGCCCAGAATTCCAATTAAATAGCACCTAGTACAGCTCTTGGGTACATAGTAGCTGCTATAATGACTTACAAAACATTTTACGAAGTTGTACCTAAAAGTTAATTAGCTTCCTATTTGGCACTTAAAACAACCACTACCACCAAAAACCCCAAATCTCATCCATTTACTTGTATGTAGCAGGCAAGAACTGAATGGCAGGATACCAGAGAAGTGGCATGATGGCATGGCTGTTTATTTCAATACAGTTGTGAGACACAGTGTGTGTGGAATCTGGCTCTGGATTTGGCACAGAATATTGGGTCTCTGTAGATAATATGGTTAAAATTTCTTCAGGTATGTGTAACACGACCTACTTGCTCAGCTAAGAGTGCTGATTAAGTCCATGTTTTCCTAGTTATTCAATAATAATATATTTCTAAGTCTTATCCCATGTGAAAATGGTTTAAAGTTCATTTTTCTTCAAGTTCTCTTCATAGATATTTCCAAGGACTTTCCTAGATGTATTCAGTTTACAGGGTTCTTTCCTAGTTATTACTATAGGAGAAAAGTATGTTCCTGCTACTGCAGGACATGGGTGGGAAGGAGTGGGTACAGACAGGTGACACATCAAGCCCAGGGCATATGGGGAGAAGGAATGGGTCTGTGTAACTGTACAGTCTGATGATAAGGGGTCAGATTCATGTTGGGTGAAAAGGGCATCCATGGTACATTGATGTTGCCTAGTGTGGAGTTTCAGAGCCCAGCTGGGATAAGGATGACATCTACACCAGGGAGGTGGTGGTAGCTGTTGATATAGAAGATTAGTTACATATGGAAGGAGGGGGATTGATTAAAATAAATATAGTGAGGATAAAATAAATTCAATAATAAATTTAAATATTGAAAATGTTTAAAAATAATTTTGAAATAATATAGCTTAAAATGAAAGTATGTAAGTTTATAAATGGAGCCAAATATTATATATATACTCCTGAAGTGTTGCCAGACTTTGCTGAGTTTTGAAAAGAACCATATGATTTATAAGATGATCCTAAAAGCTTAAGGAAAAACTTTGGCTTCTAAATTTTCAACTATACAAATTGAATATTTTGAAGTCTAAAATTAAATCTGAATAGGCCTGTTATACACAGAAGCTGTTTTAAGCACATAAGACAAGCTTTTAAAGAAAGGTCATAGAGAACATCAGAACATAATCTGTAGGCTACCAGGGTCTACCTGATAAAATCAGATTACAGTTTTGGCACTGAGCTTCCTGGTAACCAAAGCAAAAAGTTACATAAGAGAATTTAAGTTTGGGTCCATGGATTTCTAGGATTATATGTAAATTTGCATGTGTGTGAATTTTTTTTTCCCTGGAGAAAGAATGCATAGTTTTCATTAAATTCTCCAAGGGGTTTATGATGCAAAAAAAATGTTGAACCATTTTATTTATATATATGTAACTGAGGGAACTCTGAGTTTATTTTTAGAAATCCTTCTACAGCTTACATTAATGGAGCATGTGTTGCCTAATTAAATGTAGGTTTTAAATCAGTCTTCAGATATATGAAGAATTAACATTTTGTTGAATACCTTTTATATGCCTAGAAAAAAAAGTAGTGTTATACATTGATTCATTCTCACAACAATGATTTATTCTCCCAACAGTGATACAAAGTAATTATTATCCTGTTGTACTGATGAGGAAACTGAGATTGGGATTGAAAAGGTTGCCCAAGGTTACAAAACTAGCAAGAGGCCAAGTGAGGTAGTAGGTGTTCTTTCTGCTCCTCCGCACTCATCTCCAGCAAAGTGTCTCTTACGTTCTGGGCATGCACAGGGTGCTGGTGATGTAATAATGAACACAACAAACCCTTACCCCCGACCTTGAAAAGAATATAGGGGATTTAGGTATAGAGAATTTTAAACTATTGAGAATACATTTATTTTATATATTTCTTACATTGGTCCATTTGCTTTTTTAAGAATGCTAGCAATACTTTATTTCCTTAAACTGCCCAATACCCTTAGGGAAAAACATCTATTATTCAAATGCACAAGTGAGGCAGAGTGTAAATGTGACTTGGCTCATTATCACCAAACTTACTTGCAGAATCAAATTTAGAACCATGGTTTGTAATACTTTATATTACATGATAGTCATCAGTCTGCATACTTAAAAAAAATTAAACCAGTTTTTAAAGCTACATGCATATTTATTAAATTTTCTCTGAGTGTACTTAGTTGTTTTTTTCCTCCCTCCTTGCAGGGATTTTTTTTTTTTTTTAAAGGGGGGAAGGAAAGAGGTTAAGCGCTGGGTGCAGGTAGCTCACGTCTGTAATCCCAGCACTTTTGGGAGGCTGAGGCAGAAGGATCATTTAAGGCCAGGTGTTTGAGGCCAGCCAGGGCAACAAAGACAAACCCCATCTTGTTTTTGTTTTTGTTTTTGTTTTTTTAAAGACAGAGTCTGACTCTGTCACCCAGGCTGGAATGGAATGGCATGATCTTGGCTCACTGCAACTTCTGCCTCCTGGGTTCAACTAATTTGCCTGCCTTAGTCCCCCAGATAGCTAGGATTACAGGTGTGCACCACCATGCCCAGACAATTTTTGTATTTTTTATAGAGGTGGGGTTTCACCATGTTGGCCAGGCTGGTCTTGAACTCCTGACCTCAAGTGATCTGCCCACCTTGGCCTCCCAAAGTGCTGGGATTACAGGTGTGAGCTACCGCTCCCAGCCCCATCTTGCTTTTTATTTACTTAAATTTTTTTGAGACAGAGTCTTGCTCTGTTGCCCAGGCTGGAGTGCGGTGGCGCTATCTTGACTCACTTCAACCTCTGCCTCCCAGGCCCAAGCGATTCTCCTTCCTCAGCCTCCCAAGTAGCTGGGATTATAGTCAGGTGCCACCATGCCCCGCTAAATTTTTTGTATTATTAGTAGAAATAGGTTTTACCATGTTGGCCTGGCTGGTCTCGAATTCCTGACCTCAGGTGATCTACCCACCTCAGCCTCCCAAAGTGCTGGGATTTCAGGTGTGAACCACGATGCCTGGCCCCATCTTGCTTTTTTAAAATGAGAAGAGATTCATCTGTGTCTTTTTAAAGGCTTCTGTCTCCCTCCTTTGGGAAGGACTTCCTTTGTGCGGCTGAAATGGAGAAAGAGTGGCTAAAATCCTTAGGATCCAGAATGTCTGGTAAGAAGCCCTAGAGGCTACAATCACAACCATCAAGGCATTTGCTCTGAAGGGGAGGATTCTTGTGGAAACAAGTAAGCTTAGAGAAATGCAAAGCTACTCTTGGCAGAGGCTGAGCTGAGGAGTGAAGTGCTCAGTTTAGTGCTATGGCTGAGAAGCTGTTGGTGTTATTCTGTGTGCTCACAAGAGAAGGTATACAGTTGGTGTAGGATATGACAACAAAACATTTTATAATCTCATCATACAAGCCCAAGAGAAGAATGAGTTTCAAAAAGTGTGACTTATATGTTTTAAAATTGTAAGGAAATTTTTTTTTCTTTGTTTTTGTACTACTAAATGAAAGAATCTTCCTAGTAGACAGCAGTGCCTCCAGCAATGGTAGCTGATTCCTTGGAATCTAGTTTAATTTTATTTAGCACTTGACAGTGCAGTTGCATGTCTTACAAGAAATTTTATTCTCTCCATTATTACTCAGTATGTCTACATCTTCCCCTGAAATTGCTCTATTATTGTGTGATAATGGAGAAGTCTCTTGAACTGTCTGAACTGTGAATTTTTCCTTCGGTGGAGTAGTGAGGAAGATTCTTCATACACTCTAAATGATTAACTCTAAATGATTATTGTCATAATAGTTCAAGGCACTGATAGGCTTTGTAAGCTGAAAAACCTGGATTTGAAATCCTTTATTACCTCTCAGCTTTGTTACCTGAAGTTTCTGATCCTCTCAGCTTTGTCTTTGAGTTAAGGGGTGGTAGTTATTATAATTACTGCCTCCTGGAGCTGTTCTGAGGATTATATCAAATATATGTGAAACTCTTTGTATATAATATACTAACATTTTATATTAAATATGTATGATTGGAAACCTTGGTGATGATAAGGAAGGTGATATATATGTGTGTATGCATGCTATTATTTTCTTTAGAAAGTGGTGACGTTATACTGGGCATAGTGGTGTGCCTTTAGTTCCAGCTACTTGAGAGGCTGAGGTGGGAAGATCACTTGAGCCTAGGAGTTTGAGACCAGCCTGAGCAATATAGCGAGACCTCACCTCTTAAAAAATAATAAAGAGGCTGGGTGCGGAGGCTCACATCTGTATTCTTAGTGCTTTGGGAGGCTGAGCTGGGAGGATTGCTTGAGCCCAGGAGTTCGAGACCAGCCTGGGTAACATAGCAAGACCCTGTCTATTTATATTAAAAATAAAATTAGAAGAGGAAAAAGAAAATGGTGAAGTTAAATGGGTTGTATTAAAAGTACTTGATGTTTGTAAAAACTACAACAGCCAATCTTTGCCACGCTCCTATGTTCTCCCTTGAAATTGCTACCAGAGCTTGACCTCTAGACACCTACTTAGTACCAGTATTAAAGTTAAAAGGTGAAATTGTAAGGTTCACATATCTTAGCAGCAATGTAAGTATCTATTTTGCATCTAACTTGGTACATGGAACACAATATGAGTCAGAATTAATCCAGAAACTTAAATAATTTCAAAGAAAGTCTTTTAAAATCATACTCTTATGTGTCACTGAAATTAAGGAGGCTTTTCACTGTGGACAGCTTCATTAGATACTATTATGACTGTGCTTGTTTTTTTAAAAAGCAAGTGCACTTGGCAAATGAAACCTACCAGAATGCAGAGAAATTACATTTTATGAAACAGTGAAGTTATTTTTAAAAACTTGATTGGAAAATGAGTTAATAAATAGCAAGCAGGTTGTGACTTCAGTTAATTTTATTTTTGAAGTTCCAAGTCAAGATTTTTTTCTTTAGCAGGAATGGCCATTTTGCAGATAGCTTAGCTTATTTTCCAGCTATTGTAGCCTTTTAGTAAGTAAAAGAAGTCATAAATTATTTAGAATGAAGAGACCTTTTTTATCTAAAAGAATCAATGGTTCATTGTAATAAAAAATTTCTAATTCTGATACCAGTCATGCATCCATGGTGCCATTTGTGTAATGTTACTATAACTCTATTTTGTCACTTAATGATTCAGTTTTTTGCTCTGAAACACCACATAAACATACAGAGGAGTAGCTGCTTAATTCCACAGATTTACCATAGGAGACACCCTGGAGTACAGATGACACTTTTCTACAAAAATAGTCTTTTATGGAATGTTTAATTCCTTCTTTATCCCAGTCCCTCTAGAATTCTCAGCTGATCATTAAGTTCACATGTACAAATTACAAGCAAATCTTCCTTAGAGTCTTTGTTCAACCAAGATTTTTTTCGTAAGAAGCTTCAAAGATAAGGAAACTGAAAGTGAGACTCGTCTATGGGAATATTTGATGGAGGAGTGATTTTTTAAAACAGCTTTTAAAAATATAATTCTTATACCATATGCTTCACCTATTAAAAGTATACATTCCATGGTGTTAGTAGATTCACAGAGTTGTGCAACCATTACTACAATTTTAGAACATTTTTATTATCCCAAAAGGAACCCCCGTACCTGTTAGCCATAACTCCCCAATCTCCTCATTCTCCCAGTCTCCTCCTTCTCCCCAAGCCCTAGGCAACTACTAATCTATATTCTATCCCTATAGATTTGCTTGTTGTGGACATCTTGTATTAAGGGAATCATACAATATATTGCCCTTTGGGGCTGGCTTTTTTCCAGAAACATGTAATACATGGTCCTTTGGATCCGACTACTTTTATTTAGCACATTGTTTTCAAGGTTTATCCATGTCGTAATTTCTTTCTTTCCTTATTGCAAAATAATATTCCTTATGTGGATAGGCCATATTTTATTTATTCATTTATCAGTTGATGGACATTTATGTTATTTCTACTTTTTGGACAGTATGAATAGTGCTGCTATGAATATCTGTAGAAACATATGTATTCATTTCTCCTGGGTATATACATGTAGGAGTAGATCTAGGGAATTGCCAAACCATTTCCAAAGGTACTGTACCATTTTCCCACTAGCAATATATGAGGGTTCCAATTTATGCACATTCTTACCAGCTCTTATTGTCTGACTTTATAGCCATCCTAGTGGCTGTGAAGTAGTATCACATTTTTATTTACATTTCCTTGATGGTTAATGATGATACAAGCGTCTTTTTATGTGCTTATTGGCCATTCGTATGTCTTCTTGGAAGAAATGTCTGTTCAGGTCCTCTGTCCATTTTAATTGGATTTCTTTTTAATATCAAGTTATAATTTTTTATATATTCTTTGTACAAGTTCCTTATCAGATATACGATTTGCAAGATGATTTCCTCATTCTGTGATTTATCTTTTCACTTTGTTAATGGTGTCCTTTGAATCATAACAGTTTTTAATTTTGATCATGTCTTTTATTTTTTCTTTTGTTGTTTATGTTTTTGGTGTCATATCTAAGAAACCATTGCCTATCCTAAATCAAGGACCAGGAAAAAAACAAACAGATTCATTGACTAATTTAAAGTCACAAAGATTTATACCCATGTTTTCTTATGAGAGTTTTAGATTTAGGTCTTTCATCCAAAAGATCAAGACTATTCATCTTTTCCCTGTGAGTTATCTTGACAGAGGAAGTGATTCTTAAGCATTGTCTTTAAAGGAGAAATGTAAATAGCAGAAAATATAGCATTCCAGTCTGACTTCTAGGCAAATTATGTGAAGTGTGTGAGGTTAAGATAAAATGTTTGGGTCAGAGAGGCGTTTGCCTGTGGTGTATATAAGTAAGAGTTAAAATATGGAGTTGGAGCGTGAAGTTGTAGTGGTAGAAGTCTGTTAAGAAATAACTTGTAGCTGGACGTGGTGGCTCACGCCTGTAATCCCAGCACTTTGGGAGGCTGAGGTGGGTAAGATCTCGAAGTTCGAGACCAGCCTGACCAACGTGGCAAAACCCCATCTCTATTAAAAATAAAAAAATTAGCCGGGCATAGTGGCATGCAACTGTAGTCCGAGCTACTCAGGAGGCTGAGACAGAATTTCTTGAACCCAGGAGGCGGAGGTTGCAGTGAGCTGATACCATGCCACGGCACTGCAGCCTGGGTGACAGAGCAAGACTCCATCTCAAAATAAAAAAAAGAAAAAAAGAAAAAGAAAAAAAGAAATAACTCACGATCTCAGCCTCTTCTGTTGAAATAAGTTGTAGAATCTTCAGTGATTATAATAAGTGTGTGGAGAAATGGAGAGAAGTTCAAGTATGTGAGAGCTGCCCTAAATTTATAAGCTAAAGCCCAAAAAAAAGCAGTTAAAGCAGAGATTGAGCATAGGAAATGTAACTTACAATTTTTTTTTCTCCAAATAAACATAGCAGCACAGAATTAGAGACAGTTAACTCAGTGGCAAAGTAGTAGAAAGATTGTTAGTGAAGAGTCAGAAGTCCTTGGTTCTAATCATGATCTGTATTAGATATGTGACCTTGAATAAATCATGGCCTTCTGAATGGTAGCTTACCTTTACTGAGGCTCTAACATATGCAGGACTTTTGCAAGCCTCCATCTTCTCTTTTGTAAAATGAAGATAATTGGAAACTTTTATAAAAAGCCATAGACGTAGAAGGGATTATTATATTTGAAATTTGGAAATTATTCAGTGCAGTACTACTAGTAGCAGCTGACAGTACATGTGTCTTTACACAAAACAATTATGTAAGGGATGCTGTATCCTGGCTCTGATGATGAAGAAACCAGTTTTTGGTGATTATGAAAGTTATACTGTTATAGTCAACAGAGCAGTGATTCTAATCCAGTTCTTCCTGATTTCTTTATATCACCGTGATTTTTGCTTGAAAGATAATAGATCCTGGTGGATGGGTATGGAAAGGGAATAGGATACTAGCAATGAGACTAAAATTGTTAGATATATTAGACATATGAAATCTTAAGGTATAATTCCAAAGGGGCAATGAGTCCTGAGACTGGTGATCTCATAGGTGAAGTGGAAGAGTGCCATATGTTAATAAGGTTGAAGGTATGTGCTGTCTGACTACCTTATAAGTACCAGAACTAGATGTTGTAAAGCACAGTCAAATAATAGTTTATCCGTGTGTGTGTGCTAGAATCTGAAATTTTTGCTCAGGAGTCAAAGAAAAGACAGAAGACCAGTGAGATAATGAAGTCACAATGGGGAGCAGAAGTAAGTACAAGAGGCCAAAATAAACTACAGCTTGTAGAGATGGGTAGACTTTGTTTGAACTATAAGGAAATCACTTCTTAGAATTCTCATATTTGTACTCTTTGAAGACCCTTCTCACCCCACCAATAAAGGGCCTGTGGTTACTTTCCCATTGTCTTGGAACTAAGCATCCCTTGAGTACTTCATAGCTCTGATCCTAGCCCTTTGCGTACTTCTCACCCTTCTGGTGGTTGAGTTGAGAACTCCCATGAGCTGGGAAACATTATTTGAGAATACATGCCTGAGAGTCATACCAGAAAGAAAAGTACAGAAAAGAGCAGAACAATTTTTATTCCTTGATTTATCCTATGCCATTGCCTTTTTAATGATGAATACAAAGTTCAAGCTTTACTTGGGCTACTAAGTTATCAAGCAGTGGACGTGATTCTCTTGGATAGAGCTAAGGTGTGGAGATGTCGTCAGCTGGCACAGGGGAAACAAAGAACTTTGGACTCTAACTCTGATTATCAAACTTGCAATTTCTGCATAGAAATTCATAGTGATTGGTAGCTAGGAGAATACATCTGAGATGGAAGTATGGAACAGGAAAGATAACTAGTGTATATTGGGCCCAGGCCTCATGCAAGGCAGACTGTAACACTTGCAGACTAGGAAGTCTTCAGAGATCGCAAAGACCTGAGCTGTTCTCATTTACACTGTTCTGTGTCTCTGAAATGGCAGGACTAGGATTCAGAAGAAAGGACAATTGAGTTGAGAAACATTATTTGAGAGAAAACTAATGCTGTATGCTAACCTTGCACGTACGTGCATGTGTGCTTAATAAATGATAAGGAATAGTAAAAGAGGGAACCAAAAGTAAGATTCTTAAATCTGGTTTACCCTTTTCCTATGTAGTATTTAAGATCAGGGAATCTGAAATTAGACTCCCCAAGTTTTCACAATATTTCTTTCTTCTATTAACTTATACAACAGGCATTGAATCTGTTAGATGTAAAAGGAAACTAATAGTGGGGACAAAATTTTTTAGGCTGTTTTATATGGAGATTATATGCTAATTACCAGACTGCTTGCTATTGAGTTCAATCTTGTGTTGTGTGCCAACCAACTTTTGATAAAAATTGAGATTAGATACCTAATATTTGGTAATAATATACTAAGGGACCTCCTACCTATCCGTTGCCTAGACTGTCCCTCTTCCAGTATCAAGTCAGGTTACCAGAAAGCTGAAGACTTAAACTGTGTTCCTTCAGCTCACGTAGAAACTCACTGAACTATGATTTTGTAATAAGCCCTTGGTTATTGTTATAGATGGTTATAAGAATCATCCATGGGCTGGATGCCGTGGCTCACGTCTGTAATCTCAGCACTTGGGGAGGCTGAGGAGAGTAGATCACTTGAGGTCAAGAGTTCAAGACCAGCCTGGCCAACATGGTGAAACCCTTTCTCTACTAAAAACACAAAAATTAGCCAGGTGTGATGGTGCATGCCTGTAATCCCAACTAGTCAGCAGGCTGAGGCATGAGGATCTCTTGAATCCGGAGGCAGAGGCTGCAGTGAGCCCAGATCATACCACTGCTCTCCAGCCTGAGCGACAGAGTGAGATTCTGTCTCAAAGTAAGACTTATCTATGAAGGATGTCTTTTCATCTTTTAAAAAAACAATTCTTAAAGATTTTAGTTAGGCCAGGCATGGTGGCTCATGCCTTTAATCGCAGCACTTTGGGAGACCAAGATGGGTGTGTCTCTTGAGCCCAAGGGTTTGAGACCAGTCTGGGCAACATGGCAAAACCCCATCTCTTCAAAAAATACAAAAATTAGCTGGGTGTGGTGGCTCATGCCTGTAGTCCCAGCTAGTCAGAAGGCTGAGGTGGGAGGATCACTTGCCCAGGTGACAGAGGTTGCTAGGAGCTGAGATCGCACCATTACACCCCAGGCTGGGTGACAGAGTAAGACTCTGTCTCAAAAAAAAAAAAGATTTTAATTATTAGTAGTTCTTATATAAAAGTCCATGTATAAATTTCTTACCCAGTTAAGTGGAGATACATTCTATTCTTAAACACTTTTTTTAATAGCTAATGAAAAAAATTACAATGAAACCATCATATCTCCATTTTTGCTTCAGTTGCCAGAAAACTCAAAATTGTTTTGTTGCAGTAGCTAGCCTTAGTTCATGTTTCTAGTTCAATTGTCTGTTTCCCTGTCCCCCATTATATCTTTTATTCTTTAATTGTTTTTATTGAGTTTTTAAAAAACAAATAAATTTTACAAGTCATTTTAAATACTTGTTTGGAAGTAAAGTGGATTGTGGATTAGTAACTGGTACTGCAACAGAATTGTATAATACACGAAGATCTATTCCAAGAATACTGCTTCCTAATTAATGTAGTGCTTGAGCAGAGATTGCCTTTTCACACATACAGTGTTAGAACTGAAGAGCCAAATGTGAAAATTGAAAGCTCTTTTTTCTTTATTTTATTTTATTTTATTTTATTTATTTATTTATTTAGAGGCAGAATCTCACTCTTTTGCCCAGGCTGGAGTGCAATGGCACAATCTCAGCTCACTGCAACCTCTGCCGCCCCAGTTCAAGCAATTCTCCTGCCTCAGCCTCCTGAGTAACTGGGATTACAGGTGCCCACCACCACACCTGGCTAATTTTTGTGTTTTTGATAGAGATGGGGTTTCACTGTGTTGGCCAAGCTGATCTTGAACTCCTGACTTCAGGTGATCCACCTGCCTCAGACTCCCAAAGTGTTGGGATTACAGGCGTGAGCCACTGCGCCTGGCTGAGCTCTCTTTAAGAAAGAAGTACAGTTGTGGAGTTTATGTACATTTTTCCTTCCCCAAGACATATAATTCATAGACCAATGGTTTCTAGCCTATGGGCTTAGATATTAGTTACACTAGAACTATTTTAAGTGTTCAAGTTTTTAATATCACTGAATATTAGATGATATCAAAGAATTATGGTAAATTTAGTAGGTGTGAGAATGATATTGTAGTTATTTAGGAGAGTGGCTTTAAATTTTAGAGATACGTGCTAAAGCATTTTGGTGTGTGTGTCTTAGTTTATAGGGCTATTATAACAAAATGCCCTAGACTAGGTAGTTGAAAAACAACAGAAATTTATTTCTCACAGTTCTGGAAACTGGAACATCCAAGTTCAAGGTGCCAGCAGATTTGGTGTCTGGTGAAGGGCTATTTCTCATAGGTGTTGCCTTCTTGCTGCATCCTCACGTGGTGAAAGGGACAAGAGAATTCCCTCAAACCTCTTTTTTTTTTTTTTTTGAAACAGAGTCTTGCTTTGTTGCCCAGGCTGGAGTGCAGTGGCACAATCCCTGCTCACTGCAACCTTTGTTTCCTGGGTTCAAGCAATTTTCCTATTTCAGCCTCCCAAGTAGCTGAGATTATAGGTCGTGTCACCATGCCTGGCTAATTCTTGTATTTTTTTAGTAGAGATGGGGTTTCGACATGTTGGCCAGGCAGGTCTCAAACTCCTGACCTCAGGTGATCCGCCCACCTCGGCCTCCCAAAGTGCTGGGATTACAGGCGTGAGCCACAGTGCCCGGCCCCCCTCAAGCCTCTTTTATAAGGAAGCAGTCTCATTCATGAGGGTGAAGCCCTTATGACTTAATCACTTTCCAAAAGCCCCACCTTTTAACACTATCTCATTGGGTATTGGGTTCCAACATATGAATTTTGGGGAGACATGCAGACCATAGCAGTGTGGAGGATCATATGTAATTTAAGTGGTTTAAGAGTGTGTATGTCTGAAGGTTAAGCGAATACGGCCAAAGGTTAACAGTTGTTGAATATAGGTGGTAGGTATATGGCTGTTTATTGTAACATCTTTTCCGTTTTTTTTTTCAGTATATTTGACATTTTTTTATAATTAAAAGTTAGAGAGGGTGCTCATACTTGAAAAGAATTATTTGTCATTACTAATCCAACCTTCATTGTTTTAAAGTAGTTTCATCACAGTGATTCAACGGCCTACACTTGTTTTTGCCTAACATTGTATGACTAACATAAAGGGATAAGTTAACTAAAGTATTAAACAATTGTGTGATAATATTATTGCCACAGTTTTCACTATCCTGAATGACTCTACAGTGTAGCATTTGGCAGGCTCCATAGGGGATACAGACATGTCCTACCAGTTGCAGATGCAGATGAGTCAGCAGAATTGATAGTTTTCATTTGTGCCAGTAGATACCAAGCGAACATGGTGATCACTTGCTTATCTGCCTCACAGTCCCTGCATGAGATCCACAGCCTTAACCCTGGTGACCCAGCAGATTTTTGGGTCATTTGTAAGATCAAAAAAAAAAAAAACAACAAATTCCCTACTTTTTCCCCCAACAAATTATATTAGAGCCAGAAGAGGGTATAGAATGAGTAAAACTCCCCTTTCTACTCTGGCCAAAGTACATTACTTAAGGCCTGCAGATAAGAGGAAATCTTTTGGCTTTACTCCGTGTAGACTTTTCTTTCCCTGCAGTTCCAAGAGCCCCCCGCTCCCCCAAGAAGGTAAACAGGCTTCCAGTGTGTTCCCAGCTTTGAGCAAAATCACTGCCAGGCTACAAGATGTGCCAAATAACCTGCTTTTCTGTATTGCAGCAGATGATGGTGGGGAAAGCAGAGAGTTTGTAGACGGCTGCTCCTCTCCTTAGTGTTTTGAGTCATGAGACTCTTATTTAGGGTATAACAGAAGCTAACCTGTTTTTCACTTGCTGTCTTAAAAGCAAACTTTTGAAACGTGTTTAAATAATACATTTCATAATCCCTGATTCTCTTCACCTTTTTTTTTTTTTTTTTTAAAAGAGAGTCTTGCCTCTGTTGCCCAGGCTGGAGTGCAGTGGCACAGTCATAGTTTACTGCAGCATGAACTCCTGGGCTCAAGAGATCCTACCACCACAGCCTCCCAAGTAGTTGGGACTGCAGATGTGTGCCACAACACCTGGCTATTTTTTTTTCCTTTTTTTTTTTTTTTTTTTGTAGGGATGGAGGTCTCACTGTGTTGCCAAGGCTGGTCTCAAACTCTTGACCTCAAGCTATCCTCCTGCCTCAACCTCTCAGAGTGCTGCGATTACAAGAGTGAGCCACCATGCCTAGCCTCTCTTAGCCTGCTTAAACACACTTCTTTGGCCAAGTGTGTATGTGTTTAGCTAACATATTGTTAGAATATTATTCTTTCATTAAACATTTGAATGTTAACAATGTAATGTATATATGTTCTCATAGTTTTTTTTTTCTTTTTGATTTTTGTGTTATATTTTGAACATAAAAATAGATTAATGAGTGGCTGTATGCATGAGAAATGAAAGAAAGAATAACATAACAGACACTCAAACACAATTACCAAGCTTTTCAAACTTACTTTCTTTTGTGTACTGTTCCTCAATCCATTCTCCTTCTTCAGAGACAAGTACCATCCTGAATTTAGTGTTTTTCATTAACATACATGTTTTATTGTTTTGTGTGTGTGTGTGTGTGTGTGTGTGTGTGTGTGTGTGTGTGTGTGTGTTTTTGAGACAGAATCTCCCTCTGTCACCCAGGCTGGAGTGCAGTGACGCGATCTCAGCTCACTTTAACCTCTGCCCTCTGGGCTCAAGCAATCCTCCCACCTCAGCCTCTCAAGTAGCTGGGACTACAGGCATTGGCCACCAAGCCCAGCTAATTTTTATATTGTTTTTAGTGGCAGGGTTTCTCCCTGTTGCCCAGGGTGATCTTGAACTCCTGAGCCCAAGCAGTCTGCCCACCTCAGCCTCTCAAAGAACATATATGTCTATATACTTGTATTGCATATACATGTGTCCGTAAATAATATATAGTTTTGTTTTACATGGTTTAAAATTTTACATAAATGATTCTCTTTTACATTTTATGCAAGTCTATATATACAAAATTTATTTAACTACTTTCACTTGATGTCATGCTTTTGAAATTATTTACATTGATACATCTAGTTCTGATCTACTTGTTATATAGTATTCTGTTTTATGAACATACCACTGTTTGTAGGTTGATTCTCCTGTTAACGAACATACAGTTTTCAGTATTTCATTGTTTCATAAACAATGCTACAGTGAATACTCTTGAACATGTCTTCTTATGCAAATATATGAGTTTCTCTAGTATATACTAATTTATCTAGTACTTCCTAGGAATGGAATTACTGGGTTGTACAGTACATTCATCTATTTAACTAAATATCGCTAAATTGCTATCCAGAGTGATTGTGCTAACATACTCCTATCAGTAGTGTATTAAAGTTCCCATTGACCTGCACCTTCACAAACACTTAAAATTATTGCCTGTTTGTGGATGTGAAATGGTGGTATCTACACAGTTTCTTTCTAGGTAGTGATTTGCTGATATTGGGCAAAGCTTCTGAAAGCCAGTGGAGCTGATTGACATCCTAGATTTTTTAACTCAGGAAGTATTAGTGCTTAATTATACAAATAGGTGGTAGGCTATTCTGAATGGAATGCTGCTTGCTGGTGAAATAGTCTGTTTTCAAGAGCATTTAAAAAAAAAAAAAAAAACTTTGTTTTAGGAATTCTATACCAGAATAACTTTAGGGAAAATGTTTTCCCTCAGGACATTTTCACTTTCCGAATTTTTCCTTGTTGCTCCCTTTTCCTCCAGTGATTCTTTTAGCTCTTCTGACGGATACCATTCAGGTCATGAAAGAATGAAATGTCCAAACCCTTACTGACCAATTATACCTGACAGCAGAATAAACCCACATCTATTAAGAGGCTTCCATGGTTTTTACTGCTATCACTTTGATTACTCCAATAGTGAAACTGTTGAATCTGTTTGTTAGAGGCCAAGGTAAGAAGGCAGAGAATAGTCTGCCACTGAACTGATAGCATCTGTTTTATAATTATCTGGTGACTTTTCTAGAGAAGATGTATAAAGGCTGTGTTGTTTCATGTGTACCACACTTAAATGATTGCTTCTTAAGCTGCATTGTACTCCAGTTACCTATTTTTATGTAACAATTCACCTGAAAACTCAATGGTCCAAGATTCCAGTTATGGGTAAGATCTCCATCTTACACATTTTGCCTATCTTTTCTACTGAACTCAGCTAAAACACCTGGCCTAGAGCAACTATTTGAGGACTCCAAAAGACATATCTTAAAAGTTGCATTAAGAAGGAGCAGATTTTGAAGCACTGTTGAACCAGGTTTTATCATTTTCCTCTCTCTTGTATCCCCAGGCTTGAACTCAACACAGCCTAAAGCCTGTAAGTGGACATTAATGTGGATAAGAGAACTCTAGGAGAAGTCTTCAGTTCTGGTTCAAGGAATAGGAAGGGGATATTGTAATACTAAGAGAAAGTACAGAAATTTTTGTTTTTCATTTTTCCTTTTTCTTTATTCTCTTGCATCATGAACCTCAAGCAGTCCTGCAGTGACAGCAGATTGGGATCTAGCAAGAGATTAAAACTGATTGCAAGGAATCATTCTCAGACCAGTGGAGCTGTGGTCCCAAGAGGGTGGAATGAGTCTCAGTCGCATTTTTCTCCCTCCTTCATCTGCCTGCCTCCAAACAAAGGCACTATTATGGAAATTGTATGGCTGAGCAGAGTAAATAACACACCAGCTTTCTATCTAGGTAATGAGAAAGGGGAACCCCATTGACCTAGAAAGTACTGGGAGATTGTAAGAGATATGGAAATAAACTTGTTAATTTTTATTATGAATTTTTGAGCTTATTCATGCACTGTGCATGCAGAAACCTGACCCCAAACACCATACCTAGACTTTGAGAAGTTGAAGTAGGGGTTAGACCATTGCTAAGTCCCAGGCTGGCAACAGGGTGGTGCATGTTGGACAGATTCAAAAAACACTGCAGAGACTTTGAAAACTTAACTGACATTGGAATTCTCAGAAGAGAATTGAGAATTCTGGTCAAAACTTGTGCCTGGGGAACAATGCAAGTACTAAGGTTAGCAAGGTTGCAAGATACTATCCAATCTACACAAAATATTTAGAAAACAAATTTCGAAAAAAAATTTCAAAAAGCAAAACTTGAATTTGCCGCACACCAAATACTGTGTTGAATCCATGTGAAGTGATGTGTCTAGGCATTGCATTGGGTATTATAAATAATCTGGAGATTATTTAAAGCATATGGGAAGCCGGGCACAGTGGCTCACGCCTGTAATCCCAGGCCTTTGGGAGGCTGAGGCAGGCGAATCATTTAAGCTCAGGAGTTCAAGACCAGTCCAAGCAGCATGGTAAAACCTCGTCTCTACCAAAAAAATTTTAAAAATTAGCCGGGTTTGGTGGCTCATGCCTGTAGTCCCAGCTACTTGGGAGGCTGAGGTGGGAAGATGGCTTGAGCCAGTAAGTATAAAGTTAGCTGCTGTTTAAAAAAAGTTTTGGCCAGGCACAGTGGCTCATGCCTGTTTAAAAAAAGGGAGAAGTTCTTCTCTATTTCCAATTTGTTACGAGTTTTTATTTATTTGTTTATTTATTTAGAGACAGTCTCACTCTTTCACCCAGACTTGAGTGTAGTGGTGCAGTCTCGGCTCACTGCAACCTCTGCTTCCTGGGCTCAAGTAATTCTTGTGCCTCAGTCTCCCAAGTAGCTGGGATTACAGGCATGCACCACCATGTCCGACTAATTTTTGCATTTTTAGTAGAGACAGGGTTTCACCGTGTTGACCAGGCTGGTCTCAAACTCCTAGACCTCATGCGATCTGCCCACCTTGGCCTCCCAAAGTGCTGGGATTGAGCCACCATGTCCAGCCTAATTTGCCAAGAGTTTAATAATGAGTGGCTGTTGACTTTTCTCAAATGCTTTTTCTGTATAAATTGATATCATATGATTTTGCTTCTCTGGGCTATTGTTGCTTACCTTGCTTGGTTTTCAAATATTGAATGCCCTGCTTGGATATGGTATATTATTCTTCATATGCATTGCTAGGCTTGATTTGCTAGTATGAGGCTATTGGTCTGCTGTCTTGTTTTCTTTTACAGGTCTTCTCCAGGTTTAATATCTGGATAATGCTGGCTTTATAAAATGAGTTCCTCCTCTTTCTGCTTTCTAGAACAGATTGTATAGAATTGGTTTATTTCTAATGAATTTTGGTAGAATTTACCACGGAAACCACAGGGAGATTTCTTTTTCAGAATATGTTTAATTATAAATTTCATTTTAAAAACAGTTATATAACTATTCAGATTATGTATTTCATCTTACATGATTCTGGTAGTTTGTTGTTTGAGAATTTGGTCCACTTCATCTAAGCTGTTTATATATTTATGTACGCACAGTCTTTGTAGGAGTTCCCTATTATCCTTTTAACAAAATTCCAATCAGAAATCTCAGCAGAACTTTTTTGTAGCAATTGGCATGCTTATTCTTAAATGTATATGGAAAGGCAAAAGAACTAGAAGAGTCAACCAATACTGGAAAAGAAAAAGTTAAGTGAATTACTCCACCCAGCTTTCAGACTTACCATAAAGCTACATTAATCAAGATGAAGCCATATTAGCAAAAGGGAAGGCGTGTAGATTAATGGAACAGAATAGAAAGTTCAGAAATAGACCCACATAAATATTGCCAATTCATATTTCACAAAAGTACAAAGGCAATTCAATGGAGAAAGGATAGTGTTTTCAAAAAGAGGTGTTGGAAAAAGTGGAAATCTGTATGCAAAAACATGAATCTCTCACACCTTATACAAAAATTAACACAAAGTAAATTACAAATTAATATATAAGACAAACTATGAAGCTTTTAGAACAACACAGGACAGTTTTATTTATGAAAGATGCTATTGAGAGAATTAAAGGGCATGCTGCATGTTGGGAGAAAAATTTGTAAATCACATGTCTGACAAAGGACTTATATTCAGAATACAGATGGTTCCTGACTTAAAATGGTTCAGCTTATCAATTTTTTGACTTTACAGTGGTGCTAAAGCAATACATGTCTAGTAGAAACCATATTTCCAGTACCTATACAACTATTCTGTTTCTTACTGTCAGTACCATAGTCAATAAATTATTTTTCTATTTTTTAATTTAATTTTTTTTTTAATGTAGAGACAGGGTCTCACTTGTTACCCAGGCTGGTCTTAAACTCCTGGACTCAGATATTCCTCCCATCTCAGCCTCCTAAAGTGCTGGGATTATAGGCATGAGCCACTGTGCCCAGCCTCATCTCTTTTTATACAATAGGCTTTGAGTTAGATGATTTTGCCAACTGTGGGCTAATGTAAGGATTCTGAGCACATTTAAGGTAGGTTAGGTCAGTAAGTTAGGTACATTAAATGCATTCTCAACATGCAATATTTTCATTTTATTATTTTTTAAGAGGGAGTTCTTGCTGTGTTGCCTAGGCCGATCTCAACCTCCTGGCCTCAAGTGACCTCCCATCTTGGCCTCCCAACGTGCTAGGATTGTACATGTGAGCTACTGTGCCCAGCCAATATTTTCATCTCACAGTTGGTTTATTGAGACATAAGTCATGGAACATCTGTATATAAAAAATTGTCAAAACTCAATAGTTTTTTTTAACCCTATTTAATAAACGGTCAAATGTCTTAAGCAGATTCTTTACAAAAGATGATATGTAATGACAACTAAATACATAAAAAGATATTTGGCATTAGTAGCCATTAAGAAAATGCATTTAAAATCTTGATGAGGTGCCACTTTTAAAATGACTAAAATAAAAAAAAAAATACAGTTCCAAATGCTGGCAAGGATGCAGAGAACAATTGAAACTCTCATACATTGCTGGTAGGAAAGGAAAATGGCAAAACTACTCTGGAAAAGTTTGGTGAATTTTTTTTTAAGTTAAATATATACTGACCATGTGACCCAGCAAATCCACACCTAGGTATTTAACCTAGAAACATGAAAACTTACATTTCTATTAAACCTCTACACTAATGTTTATAGCACCTCTGCTCACAATTGCTAAAAAATGGAAACCATCCAAATGTCCCTCAAGTGAATAGATAAACTGTGGTATGTACATACAGTGAAATACTACTTAGCAATTAAAGGAATGAACTATGATACATGCATCATCCTATATACATTTCAAAGGCATATTGCTGGTAAATCAGTGTCAGAAAGTTACATATTGTATGATTCTGTTTATGTGACAGTCTCAGAAAGATAGAACTATAGTGAAAAAGAATGGGTTATGGGTTAGTAGTGGGGTTAGGTGTGACTACATAAGGAAATCTTCTGGAACTTCTCAGTATCCTGATTATACTGCTGGTGGTCTCCTGAGGCTGTGCATGTTTTAAAATTCATAGAGCTGCACACATACCTAAAAAGTAAATTCTGTGGTGTTAAGAAATTTTTTAAAAACTTTGTAGTTTAAAGTGACAATTTATTTGTCTTAATTCTGTGGGTTGACCAGGCACTTGTCCTGGTTTGTATCAAGTTCCCTATATTAATAAACTTTGCTTTAGGTTAAACATGTTCATCTTACTCTTTTTTGTATCCCTAAATGTCCCATATAGTGTGCCTGGCACATAATAAGAATTATTGAGTAAATTAATAGAGAGCACTTCTGCTTTAGGTCAAAGCAAAGTTTATTAATAAGTTGGCTGAGGTATTGGGATGATCAGAAAGTCCAAATAGCCTCACTCACATGCTAGCTCTTTATGTTAGCTGCTGACTCTTGAGTTCAGCCATGGCTTTTGGCCAGGGACCTTGATTACACTAGTTGGGCTTTTTTGCAGCATGGCAGCTGAGTTCCAAGGAGTATTCAAAAAGAATAATCTCTAATTTTCAAGCACTTACCAAGTCTGTTTGCACAGTTCTTGATAGTATGCCGTTTGCTATGGCTAGTCACAGCTAGTCACCAAGCCCAAAGTCAGTATGTGAAGAGGACTGCATGGAGCATCAGTACCAAGAGGGTTGGCTCATTAGGGACCTCCAAATTACTGTGGATTGCAGATGGTGAGGGCTTTTGTTTTATTTTTGTTATAACATAGCTTTCTCAGCTTTCCTTCAGACCTTCAGGACTATCTGTATTCCTTCAGGAAGAAACATTAAGAGACTCCATTATCTAAGGAGGAATAATTAAAGAAGATTGCCTGTTATTTATAAAGATGTAAAATGTGATTATTTTAAACATGTTGAAAATGTATTATTTTTCTGTAAGCTTTGATGATTATAGACTTACATCTTTATAAAGATTTGAAGTTCATATTTATAAAAATGAAACCTACCAACTTCATTCTTTGTGTACCTAATCAGTTTCCCCCAGAATTCTTTCTACCATTTATTTATTGATCCTCAGTACGGGGAAAAGTTTCCGAAAGAGCTCACATAGCACTGTAGACAATCTCAGAATTAATTCTGGGGCTAGAAAGAAACCTTTATTGATCATGCAGTCAAGCAGCATTCCAAGGAAGTAATTTGTCCAAAAAAAGCCTCCACAGAGGATTTATGTAGTGAAGCTATAAGGCAGGAATACTAAACCAGAAACGTCTCTGCGAAGTAAGTACATTGCAGAAATTGAGGTGCTTTTGTTTTTTGTTCATTTGTTTGTTCCATTGTTTTTACACAATGGTGACATAAAAACCAGATTGGTATGACATGAGTGCATGAAGTGGGAATCAGAGTATAAGAAGGGTACACCGTGATTTAGTAGAAAGAACAGAAATGGAGAATCAGTTCATACAGATTCTAGATCTGATAGAGCCACTGCATCATTCACTTCTCCTTTCAAAGACTAGGGTTTTGGACTACAAAATAAGATGTTTGGTTTGAAAAGTGGTGGTTGTTCTTTTTTTTTTTTTTGAGACGGAGTCTCACTGTGTCACTCAGGCTGAAGTGCAGAGGGACCATCTCAGCTCACTGCAACATACACCTCCTGGGTTTAGGCGATTCTCCTGCCTCAGACTCCCTGGTAGCTAAGATTACAGGTGCCCACCACCTTGCCCGGCTAATTTTTGTATTTTTAGTAGAGACAGGGTTTTGACATGTTGGCCAGGCTGGTCTCAAAATCCTGCCTTCAGGTGATCCGCTCCCCCTCAGCCTCCTAAAGTGCTGGGATTACAGGTGTGAGCCATCATGCTTGGCCTGAACAGTGGTTCTTTACATCCCCACGAGACTTGAGATATCCAGAATCTCTGAGGGAGAGATATACTTTTTAAAAAGTGAGTCAGTATAACTCTTGTTTTAAAAATATAAGCTATAGACAGTAAAGCACAATAAAATATTCCAGAGTGGTAGGAATGCATAGCTAGACTGTAGAGTGAGACAGTATTGTAGAGGACGTTTTCGTTTTGTTTTTTTGTTTTGTTTTGTTTTGTTTTTTTAAATGTTGAGAAATAGTAGTCTAGAGAACACAGACGATCTCAAAAGTCAGTAGAGGGCAAGAACCTGTTCATCTTACTCATTTTTGTATCCCTATGTGTCCCATATAGTGTGCCTGGCACATAGTAAGAATCACTGAGTAAATTAATACAAAGCCCTTCTACTTAAAGAGTTTTGTCTCAGACTTTGAGGAGAATAATTCAGAGCTGCAAAAGTTTCACTCCATTGTTAGTCCTACCTCTCCTCTACAGATAAGGTACGACTGACTCTTTTTGTCCCATATTAATGCCTATTCCCTTTTGGACTAAAGTCTGTACCTGTACATACAGATAGATACAGGTACCATCTGTACCTATACATATTTATATAATTTATTGGCTGCCCCCTTCCATTTCTATCCTGGTTCATAGAATGAAATCGAAACATTAGTTTTATCTCCTACCTTTGACAGTAGACTAAAACCCATACACCAAAGGACTGTTAACTGCTTTCCCAGGGTTTTCTCTTGGTTTTTGTGTTAAGATGTTGCTAAGAAAGAAGCTCAGAACTAAAAAATTTAATACAGTTGTTTCTTTTCAATTGGTTATAATCACCATTCTGGGCATTGTTTCTTGTGTATCCTAAAACTAAGGAATCAAAATTTCCTTTGATAGTGTAAGTATAACAAAAAATTAATGTTCAAAGTAGATTACTCTTTCAGAGGTTCTTATAAAATGACCTTAAAAAACGTTCATTAATATAGGAAACTTGCTTATCCAGTCTTTCAAAATTACCTGCCTTGAAACTATTCAGTAATGACTTTTTTCTATTTGATGATACTTAAAAAAATAAGATGCTGTGTTATGTTTTTATTGAAGTAAGATTCTTGAAGAGTGAAAAAAATGTTTTAGAAATTGTACAATTAGGTTGAGATGGGCGGATCACTGGTCAGGAGTTTGAGACCAGCCTGGCCAGCGTGGCGAAACCCCATCTCTACTAAAAATACAAATTATCAGGCTTGGTGGTACATACCTGTAATCCACACTACTTGGGAGGTTGAGGCAGGAGAATCCCCTGACCCCAGGAGACGAAGGTTGTCATGGTGATCTGAGATTGCTCCATTGCACTCCATTCTGGATGGCTGAGCAAGACCCTGTCTCAAAAAAAAGAAATTGTACGATTATCTTTAGGTGTTTGGGTACAAATTTAGATCCCCAAAAACTTTATCAGAAATTCAGAAATCTGTAAATAGGTTATATGCATCTCCTTTTAAAATTAATAAATATTAGTAAGCTAATATTTATAAAAACAAAGTTAGTGTACCTTGAAGAAAAAAGTTTTTATTTCTTCCTTATCCCTCCTTATCCCACTGAACTGTTGAAGAACTTCTTACAGATTTACCTTCCTATTAGTACTGTTTTGTTTTATCTCCATTGTCTTGTGTTTCCTGGCTAAATTTTACTTGTTATAAAGCTATTGGGTCACTTTTGGTCTAGAATAGAATTGTCATAGTATAAGAGACACCATAAAATGTAAAGGAATATCTGCGTTGCCCTGTTTTCTCTTGGTAGAAAATTCATGTTCTGGCTCCTTTTTTAGTGCCCCTCTTCTTTGGAGGAAGAATTTCTAAAGGCACACATTCTTGAACTAAAAAGAAATTATCATGTACATTAGCTTTGCCTTTTGGGTATATGTGAGAAATGAGGTTATTCACACCTTCTGTTCTGGCATATATCCATTACCAAAAATATATTTCCAGAATATTCTCCCTGTTCCATAGGAAAGTCACAGAGGTGGTTTGGGCTTCTTCAACTAGGTCAGTGTCCAGGAACAGAGCAGATCAGAATCAGAATGTTGTTTATGATACAGATCAAATTAACCAATGATTCTTCAAGTTTTCTACTTTCTGTTTACTTCCTCCAGACACAAAACAGGTTCAAGGAGAAAAATTCTTTTTTAAGATTAAAATTTTGAGCTGCCTGTGTTTGGGATTCAAAGTATTTTGGGTGCTTATTGCTTAACTGGGCTGAAGATTATCTCATGTGACAGCATAGATCTCTTGTTTTGGAATTGCCATTACTTTCTAGAACAGGCATTCTGTACAGCTGCCAACATGCCCTGAATCCTCTTGCTTCATATTACAGTGATACTGCTTTGTCAGGGTAGAATTCAGCCTCACAGGGCTGGAGTCAGTCACTGCTGACCTCATGCCACAGTACAGCATGTTCAAATCTGGGAGAAACCTGAGGGTTATTCGGCATATTCCTCCTCCTCTCTCACAAGCATGGAACCCTCACTCTCCTCGGAAACCGTATGTTGTATATGTGTGTGTATCTGTCTTTTTAAAAAAAAAAAAAAAAAAATCTCTTCCTGAATCCTATAGTTAGTCCTACAGCTTTAAGTGGGGGCTGGTTGAATAGACAGACACAGGAAACAGCCTGAGCTGCTGAAACTTAGCGTTTTTCAGCAGTAGATCTCAGCCAGGGGGCATTTGCTATTTTAGGACTGACTTGTGTAAGGTTGTAATAATGGAGCAGCATGATATGTGTTTTCCTAGTTGTTCATTTTACCCAAAGCTATTTGGACAGAATGCAGAGGGTGCTCTGTAGCTTTATGGGCATGCTCAGATCATCCTGGAGTGTCCTGTCTCTTGTGTGTAACGGGCTGCTTCAGTGCAGAGTAAATGTCATCCTCACTTTCTCAAGCAAAGTAGTTACTGGAAAATCAGTGTTTCCTTCAATGAACAAGAGTTTCATTTGCCTTGGGCTGCTTGGGAAAAGCTTAAGTTTGAAGATGCCAGGCATGCATATCAAATAGGAATTTGGCTTAGAGCCACCTGGAATATTTCTCACATTAAAAAAAAAAAAAATTTATCTGGGTGGCCAGAAAGAAAGATTCCTTAGTGCTCAGCTACTTATTTTCAAAGTCTTTTTCCCAAGGACTTGGAAATTTTCTGAAATGTAAAGCAATTACACATATCTCGCTGTTAAACTTGTATCTCCAGATCAGCAGAACATATCTCTGAGATAAAACTGGATTGGAAGATGATCTAACTTTATTCAACACAATCACTATTTTCACATTTCATCCATAGTCTTGAGTACAAACAGCCTATAGTTTGATTTTACCGTTTCTTTCAGTTGGTCTTAAAAATGATACATATTTTCTAAGAGATAAATACTAAAGCAAAGCAGATTCTTTATAGTTTTGCCTGATTCTGAAGTTAATATACATTCATATTGTTTACTATTGAGCAGTTGGATTTAAGATCCAACCAGATTTTTCACTCTGAAGTTTGATATTGAATTACCCTCTTATGCCTTATTGATAATTTAAGTGCCAACTTTTTAAACAGATTTGTGCCTCTGGTCTCTACCTTCTTTTTCTGTTGTTTGTTATCCATCTTGGATTCAAAAACCCTGGCACATCTCTGTTTGTTCTGAGGTTATAAAAGGTCAGTGTACTTATCTGTTTTATTAAGAATGCTAGCCTAGGGCGAATGGAGTGATCAGAAGGAAAGGATTCATAGGAGAGTCCTAAAGGAATAGTGAGTGGAGAACAACAGTAAAAGAGAAGTTAATTCCTTTTTCTTCATTATTGATAGTCACATGGGGGGGGGGCATAAAACATAATTTAAATATTTTTAATTGATTTTATTTGGTGATTGCATTAACTTAAAAAAGTAGAGTATGATAATAAAATATATATATAGTTAGTACCTGAGTGAGTGACTGTAGATTAAACCAGCAGTCCTCAACCTTTTTGGCACCAGGGACCAGTTTTGTGGAATACAGTTTTTCCACAAATGGGGTCAGGGTGTTTGTGGGGGAGGTTGGAGTGGTATGGTTTTGGGATGAAACTGTTTCACCTCAGATCATCAGGCATTAGTTAGAGTCTCATAAGGAGCATACAACCTAGATCCCTCGCAAGCACAGTTCACAGTAGGGTTTGTGCTCCTATGAGAATCTAATGCCAGCACTAATCTGACAGGAGGTGGAGCTCAGGTGGTAATACTCAGTTGTTTGCTGCTCACCTCCTACTGTGTGGCCTGGTTCCTAACAGGTAACTGACCTGTACTGGTCTGCGGCCCTGAGTTGGGGACCCCTGGATTATTTCTTTGCTTCCCTACCTCTGTCTCTCACTCTCTCACCCAAACTGTTCATTCCTGGTAAACTATTCTCATTGAAACAATGATTAAAATGTTCAAAAATGAGGTACTTTCTCCTAGTATCTAAAACTTTATGTAACAATCTGGATACATGAAGCTGCTATAGATAGGGGCTCATATATGACCTCCTTGCATGAGATTGCACACATTTTGTGAAGAGTTCATTCCAGATTACAGAATTAACGTTTTGAAGGCAGGATTTGAGAAGGGAAAGTGTAGCTGACTCTAGGAAATAAATGGAGAAGTTTAGAAAAGGACGCTATAGAACCTACTCTGTATTTGTTGAACTCATATCTGTATTGTAATTTGCAAGATTAGAATTGGTAAACATCTGGGAATATATTATAAAGATGAATAATTCCCCCTTTTCAATGACCCTGCAATGCCACACATTTTTGCATTTATGTTAAAATCAGGTAGGTAATGCAGACATTCCAGATAACTATTTAAGAATTTTGACAGTGCCTGAGTTTTCTCTACAAATGCCCAGAATTTACAGTGGCAATTTAGAACATATATGTGTAATTACTTATAGATGCTATACCTTTTAAACAAATGTTATCTACATTGGTTTGATAAAATGTTATCGACGTTGGTTGATAAAACTCCCCTCACATCTAAACCTTCAAACTGCTGCTTGACCTAAATCTCATTATTCCATAGGTCTCTTAGTGCCACATAAAGATCAAATTCCATAAGAACAATGAATGGTCTGCCCACATTATTTTGTTATTGTAGAATTTTTTAAATGAGTACCACTCAAAAGAAATAGCTAGAGTAGTGATTTGAATGGTGGATGAAAAACAGTGAAGAACCGTTTAAAGCTTAAAAACATTTGTCATAGATTATTTTTGATGTATATGAGAAATTATTAAACATCAACTCTAGTATACCCTATCTAAACGGATCCTGTTGTAAACCAATCGTTTGTTCATTCAACAAATAGTTGTTGAGAATCTGCTGTGTACCATAGTTTAGGGTTTGAGATGGGCTTCGGATTGATCAGTGAACAAAATAGACAAATACTTTGCACTCACGCGGCATTTTTGTTGGAAAATTTGACAAAAAATGAAAACCTAACAAGTAAATTATAGAGTATATAGATGAGACTGTAAAAGCAGTAATGCAGCCAGGTTTGGTGGCTCATGCCTGTAATCCCAGCTCTTTTGGAGGCTGGAGGCTGAGGCAGACAGATCTCTTGAGCTCAGGAGTTCGAGATCAGCTTGGGCAACATGGTGAGGCCCCCATCTCTACCAAAAACGCAAAAACAATCATCGAGCATGGTAGCGTACAAATTACAACATAGGTATGAGTTCAACAAATCTAGAGTGGGTTCTATAGTGTCCTACTTTTCTAAACCTCTCCATTTATTTCCTAGAGTTTTCTCTTCTCAAATCCTTCAAAACGTTCATTCTGTGACTTGGAATGAACTGTTCACAGAGTGTGTGCAGTCTCATGCCTGTGGTCCTAGCTACTGCAGGCTGAAATGGGAGAATCGTTTGAACCCTTGGGGGGTTGGGGTAGAGGTTGCAGTGAGCTAAATTGCCATTACACTCCAGCCTGGGTGACAAAGCGAAAGAAAGAGAGAGAGAGAGAGAGAAGAGGGAAGGGAGTTGAAAGTGCTGGGCATTGAGGATAGACTGCCATTTTTAATAGAACAGTAAGCCTAAGCTTGATTTAAAACAAGATATTTGAAGGAAGGCTTGAAAGAGGAGAGGAGGTTAGTCATTCAGCTGAGGAATGAGCATTCCTGGCAGAGGGTACAGCCAGAATAACTGCAGGAGTTTTCACCATGTTTACAAGGAATTAAAAGAGGTTAGTTGGTATGACTAGAGCAAGAATTAAGGGAGGGAAGAATGGTAGAAATTGAGAGTGTGAAAGATTAAACACAGGGTCTCAGTTACCTATTGCTGTGTAACAAACCACCTTAAAACTTAATGGCTTAGCCAGGCACAGTGAGTTGCACCTGTAATCCCAGGGACTCAGGAGGATGAGGCAAGAGGATCACTTGAAACCAGGAATTCAAGACCAGCGTGAGCAACATGGTGAGATCTTGTCTTTAGGAAAAAAAAAAAAAAAAAATTAGCCAGGCACAATGGTGTGTGCCTGTAGTCCCAGCTACACAGGAGGTTGAGGTGGGAGAATTGCTTGAGCTCAGGAGTTTAAGACTGCAGTGAGCTATGATGAGGCTACTGCACCCCAGCCTGGCTGACAGAACGAGGCTGTCTTTAAAAAATAAAAATAAATTAGTAGCTTAATATAACTATTTTATTTGCTCACAATTTTGAGTCAGCCATTTGGGCTGGGCTCCACCGGGTGGTTCTTAGGCTGATCTTGCCTCCTATCATATTATAGTTGATGGGAGGCTCTGGTGGACCTGGGTGGTCTAAGATGCCCTCCTGCCAGGAGTGGTGGCATGCCTGTAATCCCAGCACTTTGGGAGGCTGAGGTGGGTGAATCATGAGGTCAGGAGTTCGAGACCAGCCTGGCCAACATGGTGAAATCCTGTCTCTACTAAAAAATATTTAAAAATTAGCTGGGCTTAGTGGCAGACACCTGTAATCCCAGCTACTTGGGGGACTGAGGCAGGATAATTGCTTGAACCCAGTAGGCAGAGGTTGCAGTGAGCCCACTGCACTCCAGCCCAGGCAGCAGAGTGAGACTCCGTCTCAAAAAAAAAAGACTTTCCTTCGTCATGTGTCTGGGAGTAGGTACTGGTTGTTGGCTGGACCTCTCAAGGATTTTTTCTTTTTAATACTCATCCAGGCAGATAAGCTACAAGGATTTTAGCCTGAGCAACTATTATAAGGATGAGGTTGTCAATAACTGAGATGTAAAGTGTGCTGGAGGTCTCAGTGCTGCAAGAAAAGGGCAAACTCCAATACACAAATACTTTTTAAGCCTCTGCTTGTATCACATTTGCTAACATTTTGCTTGGCCAAAGCAAGACCATGACCAAAGCCAATTTCACTGGATGGAGAAATATATTCCACCTCTTTTTTTTTTTTTTTTTTTTTTTAAGACAGGGTCTCACTCTGTTGCCCAGGCTAGAGTGCACTGGCATGGACACAGCTCACTGCAGCCTGGACCTCCTGGGCTCAAGCCATCCTCCCAGCTCAGCCTCCTGAGTAGCTGGGACCACAGACACGTGCCATGATGCTCTTCTAATGTATTTATTTTTGTAAAGATGGTATCTCACCATGTTGCTGAGGCTTGGCGTCAAACTCCTGAGCTCAAGTGATCCTCCTGCCTCGGCCTCTCAAAATGCTGAGATTACAGGCATGAGACACCATGCCTGGCCAGAAGCCACCTCTTGACAGGAGTGGGAAAGCCAAATTATAAAGGGAAGGGCATACAAGATTGGATGAATGTGACTATTAATCTACCACAAAGAAGGCCAGATCAGATATGCCTTTGAAGGCCATTTGAGTGTAAAGGAAATTGAGTGGAAAAAACATACTCGGTTTCTCCCACTATCTTCTCACAACACACTTCTGACACCAGATCTGTGGAGATTTCTTCCCACCAGCAAGTAATTCTTCAGCAGACACCAGCTGGGTATCCTTTAATTCAATTCAATTCTGACTTGTCTACCTGGAGATAGTATCAGATCACACTAATTGAGGACTGAGTCCCACAAGACTGCATCCCACTTCTAGTGCCCATTGAAAGCCCCAGGTTATTTTGTTTGTACTTCTGATCAACTGGCTGTAAATTGGGGTTTCCACAGCCTTCATCTTGGGTTCAGTTAATTTGCTAGAGTGGCTCACAGAATTCAAGGAAATGTGTATGCCGGCTTATTATAAAGAAAAGGTGCATAGGCAAGGCATATGGGAAGGGATGTGTGCTTCCATTAAGCCTCCACCCTCCAGGAAACTCCACATGTTCAGCTATCTGGAAGCTCCCTAACCCTGTCCTTTTGGTGATTTATGGAAACTTCATTATGTGGGCATGATTGATTAAATTGCTTGCCATTGGTGATTAATGTAACCTTCACTCTCCTTCCTTTACCCTCAGAGGTTGGGTAGATGGGGCTGAAGTGCCAATTCTCTGATTATGCCTTGGTCTTTCTGCTAATCCTGAAGCTGCCAACCATCAACCATCTCATTAGCATACAAAAAGACACATTGCTTTGGAGATTCCAAGGATTTTAGTAGTTGTATGCGAGGAAAAGGAGAGGAAGACCAAACACAGTTGACTGTTTATCAAAGTGGGGATTAAGGGTGCTGGACTCTCGCACACAGTCAAAGATCCATGTATGACATTGACTCCCCTGAAGGTTTACCAATAACATAAACTGTTATTACCAGAGCCTCACCAATAACATAAACTGTTACTAACACTTATTTTGTATGATATATGTATTATATACTCTATTCTTACAGTAAGCTAGAGAAAAAATGTTGAGAAAATCATAAGGAAAATGTTAATTTTAAAATAAAGTTAAAATAATTTAAATAATTAAAATATTTTAATGTTAAAATGTTACTAAAATTATAAAGGAAGAGAAAATACGTTTACTGTATTTACATATATTTACATGACAAATTGTCTGTATGAAATGGCAGGCAACCGCAACAGCAGACCTCAACCTATGGTACATATCATGCAGTCAGCTTTTTCTTGTAATGTCTTGACATTTTCTCTGCTTCTTGGGAGCACTTCAGTGTCACTTGTCACACTTCTTACACATCTTACGGTATTATTCAAGGTTTACGGTATTGTACTAAGCACAATGAAAAATAATAGAGAACCCCCAAGAAATCACTTTTTACTGAGATATGCAGTGTGCTGGAGAGAGGAACTGATCATTCAGACGTGATTAATGTCACATGCATTTTAAGCAGATATTTGCAATACTTCACTCATTGCTAGCAACTGGAGGTGGCTGTGAAATTTTTACAGTACCACAGTATATACTACAGTTAATTTTATGCAGTTATGATTTAATACTGCATCTTTGTTTATATTTCTCTTGACTGCAAATGGCACCATGTGTTTGTATAAATTTTGATAGATTTAACTTTAGATTTGTATAGATTTTATGGTATTAAATGATAAGCTTAGTATCTGCATATATTTTATGCATTCATTCACAACATCTTTTAATTTTTTGGTATTTCTAGGTTATGCAGCTCACCATTTTTTTCCTAGTTATTGCAGATCTCCAAAATATTTTCAGAAATACTGGAAAAATCTGCACATAAGTGGATCCATGTATTTCAAACCCGTGTTGTTCAAGGGTCAACTATGCATTTCACAGTATCACAGGAATTCATTGAAGAATTTTAAGCAGAGGACTGACATGATTTGACTTAGGTTTTTAAAGAATCATTCTGGTTGTAATATTCAGAACAGATACGGGGACAAGATAGACCTGTTGGGAGGCCATTTTAATAACTCAAACAATATATGATCATGGTTCAAATTATAAGTGAAGATTATAAGATGTGGTTAGATTTTAGATGTATTGCGAAGGCAATGCTAACAGCATTTTCTGGTGGCTTGGATGTAAGGCATGAAAGACAAATAACTATGAGGATTTTAACCTGAACAGCTGGAAGGATAGATTTATCATTGACTGAGATCTAAATGCTGCTGGGAGGACAGGTTTTGTGGAAAAGAGCTGGAGTTCAGTTTCAGGTGTCTATCAGCCATGTAAGTGGAAATGTTGAATAGACAAGTGACATTTATGAGTCTAGAGATTCTTAGAGTCATAAAAGACTAAAGAGAAAGTTCTAGGCAGAAAATGTAATTTAGGGAGTTATCACAATTAGATGACATTCAAAGTTATGAGAGAGGTGAAGTCATCACAAGAAAATAAACATAGATAAAACAAAAAAGGAATGAGCTCTAAGCACTCCAGTTTTAGAAGAAGAAAAGGAATAAGATTGGCCTCTGAGAGATGAGGAAAATCCAGAGAGGATGGTGTACTGGAAAACCAAGTATGGAAATTCTTCATAGGAGAAAGGAAATACCGAGTATGTCAAATGCTGCTGAATAGGTCAAATAACAAGAGGACTAAGAACTTCTCTTTGGATTTAGTAATTTGGAGATGATTGGTCACCTCAGCAAAAACTTTTTAGTAGACTGATGAGATAAATGCCAGCTGAGTGGGTTTGAGAATGAGAAGAAAGTAATTTGTAGACAGTGAGTTTAAAAAATCTTTATGAGTTACACTGCAGTAGGGAGAAGAGAAATGGGGAAATAACTGGTGGAGGGAATGGAGTCAAGTTTATTTAAGATGGGAGAAATAAGATTTGCATGCTGAAGGGGAAAATTCATTAGAAAAATTGATCAGTTTCTTATTTAGTAACTTAAATAGGATTTGTTATGTGCCAACACTAGTCGAAATGTAACTGAAACACAGATTTCATCACTTGCCACTTGCAGAGTTCGATAACAATGGCGAGCTCTGGTATAAAGAGAGTGCCTTTTTATTCCAAAGCTAGCTTAGGGGAAGAAGGGTAGGCCTTCCGCCTTAAGGGTACCACTTCAGCTTAGGAGCAGAAAGCAGGTGCTTTTAAAAGGGAACTTGGCATGAATGACACGCAGTGGAGGAAGCAAACAGGTGAGGATGTTTATCTGCCAGGCAGTTGAGCTGGCAATCACTGGCACCTTCATGGGCAGAATTAGGTTGTAAAAGTGACTGAGGCCGGGCACAGTGGCTCACTCACACCTGTAATCCCAGTACTTTGGGAGGCCAAGGCAGGCGGATCACCTGAAGTCGGAAGTTTGAGACCAGCCTGACCAACATGGAGAAACCCCGTCTCTACTAAAAATGCAAAATTAGCCAGGTGTGGTGGCACATACCTGTAATCCCAGCTACTTGGGAGGCTGAAGCAGAAGAATCACTTGAACCCAGGAGGCAGAGGTTGCGGCAAGCTGAGATCATGCCATTGCACTCCAGCCTGGGCAACAAGAGCGAAACTCCGTCTCAAAAAAAAAAGTGGCCGAAACTCTCCAGGTCAGAGAGAGTTTCATTGCCAATGTACTTTTGGTTGTAAATAGACTGTTGTCTCTCTCCTGGTAGCAGAGTTCCACTCTGGAGTTTCTAAGTACATAGTTAAATGAACTTGACCTGTATGGAATGTCTGGTGAAGGGGAGGTAGCAGTTATAATTGCATTTCTAAAGAGCTAAGTAGGAAGTGGGATACAGGGAAAAAGGAGAAATGGGAAAAGAGAGAAAAAAATAATTTAAAAATAACTCATTCTGTCTCTTTAAAAAATGGAGGTACTCGGTTACAGACACACTTTATAAATATGAACTTATTTAATATAAGAATGAAACAGTGACTGGCCACTCAGCATAAAGTAATGTGGTGGGTGCTATAAGGAGTTCAAGAATGTATAAGAGACAGTCTCAGACTTTAAACACTCACAATGTCAAGTAAAAATATATATATACCATAAAAATTAGACAGTTTAGAAGTACAGAGAACTAAAAGGAGGTGACTTTTAACTGGAAAATGAGAAATGTCAACATAAAGTTAGGCTCATTTGGACTTAAATTTATGTACGTTTCACTTCAAGCACAGAGCAGATAGAGTAAATTTTGAGTTAGGATGGGACAGGGTTGGATATAGAAAGGAAAACATTTGTCTTCAAAAAAGATAAAGAACTTCAGAGATACTTTCTCTGTTACCTTAACTAGCTCCTATGTGTAAGAGTGAGAAAGAAAAAAGAATGGGAGGGTGGGTGTGTATGTATGTGTCAATTACATGTGCGTATCTTCAGTACCTGGAATACAGGGAGTCCTCTACTGGGCAGATATACTTAGGAGCCTGTCCCCGATTTAAAATCAGTTTGCTGAACCGTTCAGTATTATTTTTCAGATAAATAAAATGGAAAATTCTGAGCTCTGTAAGCCCAGGAAATAGGATTACAATATGTCCTTTAATTCTCATTTCCTCTTAATGAAATGTGAACTGATTGTTTGAAGTCTGAGGATACGTGGAGAATACAAACTGTTTAGATTGATACATGAGTGGAAGAATGTATTTTGTGTTCATTGGAAACTTAGGAAGAAACGTTTATAGGGAATCCTTTTTGAGGAGTGTAGAAGCCTGATTAAAGTTGGCTTTTTTTTCCCCATTGGTGCCTCATGCACATTATCTGTTTGAAAAATCTAGGTATCTTTTTAATTATACCCTGATGGAAACTTCAGGGAAGAGATCTTTTCTGGGCTCCCACAGTTCTAACAGAAAAGGGAATATGTATGGTTGTTATAGATGTATGTATGGTTGTCATATTATATACCAAATGAGCCTATGGCATTCCTTACTTTCCAGTTAAAAGTTTGAGTTTCCAGATGGTCAGTTTTACCCCTAATCAAAAATACAAATGATAAGTGAAAATAAGATCTCATTTTAATTATCAGATTAACCAAATACAAAACTTTGATACCTGGAGCTGGCACAGTCATTCGCCTACACTGTTGGTAGTAGTGTTAAATTACTACAATCTTTCAGGAAAGCAATTTGTAATCTCTATCAAAGTGCAAAATGTATACAGTCTCTGATATACTGCTAGGGATTTACGCTATCAGTATACCCACAGAAGTTCACCAAGATATATACAAATAGGTTTGTAATTTTAAAATGGGAAGAATTTGTTTTGATGCCCAGTCGAAATTTAATGACAAGTATCTTTGACGTTCTCTCGCCCTCTCTCCTCCCAAAGGTGTTGCTGCTTTCTTCCTTACTGAAGAACTATATCCCATATTGTCCTATTTTACAATTATCAGTTGGGGTTACAGGAAGTTTTTTTCCCCCCCAGAAACAGAGGCTTTTCATTTATTCTGTTAATAGTTGTCACTAGAGATTAGTTGTTCAGAATGAAAGATCGAATACTCTTGAGATGATTCTCACACAAGAGCTATTAGGAACATAATGGGCAATAGTAGGAAGCTGATAACTAAAAACACATCTTTAAGAAGTAAGGATTGTTAAGGATTAATATGGGAGAATTAAGTTGGGAAGTAGGTGGTTTAAAAGAAGGTTACTGTAACTACATCTTTAGATAATTATTTCAATTTATAGAAACTCCATTTTCTTCCGCCCCCCCCCCCCCGTCCTTTTTTTTTTTTTTTTGAGATAGTGGTCCCACTCTGTTGTCATTGCCTATTTACAGGCACAATCATAGTGCACTACAGCCTGAATTCCTGGGCTCAAGCTATTCTTCTGCTCCAGCTTCACAAGTATCTGGGATTACAGGCTTGTGCTATTGGGCCTCCATTTTTGTCTTTGGAGAATAGAATCAGGTCACAAAATTTGAGAGAGCAGCAGAGGAAGACAGAACTTTTATTACGTATTTCCTAAATGAATGTTGCCTTTCCATTTCACATCATTGCATTTACATTTATCATGCATATGTTTTATCATACGTAGTTTACCAAATGTCATAGGTTATTTAATGAAACAGTTCTAGTCTTTGCCTGTTAATCTTATGTTTTCTGTAGTGCAAGCGGTGGCAAATTGCTGGCATCATTTGACTCAATACTATTATCTACTGAATTAATTATATGCCAGATCACTTATGAGTTTTGGAGTTGGATGCGGGAAAAAAAAGAGAATAAAATTACCTACAGACTATCCCAGTTACAGCTGTTGATACCTCAAACAATGAGCAATTCTAAAGAACTATACTCAGTTGCTTGGGTTCAGGCATGAAAGCTGGATTAGACTATGGCAAAAATCTTCGGTTCTCACTAACCCAGGTGGTTGTGGTTCAGACTGATCAGAGTGAACATTTTCACCTTGGAGACAAGGGCTCTAGATTGCATTACCGCTAGGGCCTCAGTTGTCTCTTTTTTTTTGAGAAAAGGTCTTAATGCACTCTGTCACCCAGGGTAGAGTGCCACAGTGGCATGATCACTGCTCATTGCGGCCTCACTCTCCTGGGCTCAAGCCATCCTCCTGCCTTGGCCTCCTGAGTGTCTGGGACTACAGGTGTGCACCACTACACCTAGCTAATTTTTTTTATTTTTTGTAGAGTCAGGTTCTCACTATGTTGCCCAGGCTGCTCTGGAACTCCTGGGCTTAAGCAATCCTCCTGCCTCAGCCTCCCAAAGTGCTGAAATTACAAGTGTGAGATTAATATTGGAGAGAATTGAGCCTCAAGAGGCTCTAGTTCCAGTCCTGCTTCAATTAGATTTGTTCAGTTAACCTGCCAGAGTTTTTATTTCTCATCTATAAAACAAGTATTAGTTCCAGTTCTACTTCAATTAGATATGTTCAGTTAACCTGCCAGAGTTTTTATTTCTCATCTATAAAACAAGAATGTTTTGCTTGAGATAACCTCTCAAAATCTTTAGATTTCACAGTACTCAGATGATGGGTTTTTAAAATAAAATGGCCAGGCATGGTGGCTCATGCCTATAACTCCAGCATTTTGGGAGGCCAAGGTGGCAGGATCACTTGAGCCCAGGGGTTCAAGACCAGCCTGGGCCACACAGTGTGAGACCCTGTCTCTACAAAAAAAATTTTTTAATTAGCTGGGTGTAGTAGTATGTGCCTGTACTTCTAGCTCCTCAGGAGGCTAAGGTGGAAGGATTGCTTGAGCCCAGAAGGTCGAGGCTGCAATGAGTGGTGATTGTGCCACTGCACTTCAGCCTGGGCAACAAAGCAAGACCCTGTCTCAAAAATAATAATGTTTTCCTGTGGCTTTCAGAAATAGACCTGCAACTTAAACTTCTCACGAATTCCTCCTTTTTAGTCAGTTATATTTGATTTAAAATGCAATTTCTTATCTAATTATAATTCCTAAATTGCAAACTCTACAGACAGTAAATGAGAGATTTTGCATAAACTAGAACAGCCCATGTATAAGAAAATCTAGATTTAAACAAAAACCTTATAACTTTGAGTAGAGTGATTATTTGTTTTCAAATGCATTCAACCTATGATCCCTTCCCTTCCCTCCCGTTCCCTCTTTCCCTCTCTTTCCCTCTCCTCTCTCACTTTCTTTCTCTCTGTCTCTCCCTGTCTCTCTTTCTTTTCCTTCCATCCATTCTTCCATCTGTCCACCCGCCCTCCTTTCCTCCTTGTCTTGCTCTCTCACCCAGGCTGGAGTGTGATCTCGGTTCACTGCAACCTCCACCTCCTGAATTCAAGCAATCTTGGCTCACTGCAACCTCCACCTCCTGGATTCAAGCAATCTTTGCTTACTGCAACCTCCATCTCCTGGGTTCAAGCAATTCTCCTGCCTCACCCTCCCAAGTAGCTGGGATTACAGGCGCCTACCACCATGCCTGGCTAATTTTTTTTTTTTAGTAGAGTCGGGGTTTCACCATGTTGGCCAGGCTGGTCTCAAACTCCTGACCTCAAGTGATCCGCCCACCTTGGCCTTCCAAAGTGCTGGGATTACAGGCATGAGCCACTGTGCCTGGCCTAGGATTTCTTTGAATGACTATTTTTAAGTCCAGTGTAATAAGTATTATTTCATATGTAAATTATTAATTTGCATATTATTTTACAGAAACAAAATTTGCCTTAAGTGGGATTAGCATATCTTATTACAGGATATTAATCTCTAGTTGTACCAATTAGTAAGTTGTAATTTGAAATTAGTAAAAATTCACAGTGAAATGAGTGTTATATGATATATACTTACACTTTTAAATGATATTCACATAGATTGTATCTGTCAAAATTGATTAGTTTCTTATAAACATGAGAATTAAATGAACTTTGGGCATAGACCACTTATTAAGTAGCAAGTGATTCTGGAGTGCATCAGTCTACATTCATGGAACTAAGCATAGATATAAAATGGAACATGGCTGGGTGCAGTGGCTCACACCTGTAATCCTAGCATTTTGGGAGGCCAAGGTGGGCAGATCACATGAGGTCAGGAGTTCAAGACTGGCTGGCCAACATGATAAAACCCTGTCTCTACTAAAAATACAAAAATTAGCCGGGCGTGGTGGCAGGCACCTGTAATCCCAGCTACTCTGGAGGCTGAAGCAGGAGAACCACTTGAACCAGGAGGTGGAGGTTGCAGTGAGCTGAGATGGCACGACTGCACTCCATCCTGAGCAACAGAGTGAGACTCCATCTCAAAAAAAAATAAAATAGGCTGGGCATGGTGGTTCACGCCCCAGCACTTTGGGAGGCCGAGGCAGGTGGATCACGAGGTCAGGAATTTGACACCAGCCTTGCCAACGTAGTGAAACCCCGTCTCTACTGAAAATTCAAAAATTAGCCAGGTATGGTGGCATGCACCTACAGGTACTACGTGCGCTACTCGGGAGGCTGAGGCACAAGAATTGCTTGAACCTGAGAGGCAGAGTTTGCAGTGAGCTGAGACCACACCATTGCACTCCAGCCTGGGTCACAGAGTGAGACTCTGTCTCAAAAAATAAAATAAAATAAAATAAAATAAAATGGAACATGACTGAGAATAGAGATTTCTTGAAATTTTGGTGGGAGAAGGACTTGGGCCACAAATATCCTGGACTTAATGTCTTTTACAGAGAGAGCTTCTTATTACATTCAATAACTTCTTTCTGTAGTTGCTGACCTATATATAATTAGTGCCTCTTTAAAACCTGTTACTTTTGAGTTGTGTTTTTGCATTTAGCATAAACAGGCTGAGAGTTTGTTGTTATTGTTGACTGACCACTAGGATTGGCCATGGGAGAGGACATAGAGTATAGTCATAAAAATTGTGAACTTGGATTTAGAATATCTGAGCTCCAGATTTAGCTTAATTTCTTACTAGTCCTCAGCCTTTAATTCTAACTTCTCATGAGCCTCACATCCTTCATATTTAAAATGGAATGATAGCTGGGCACCCTCGCTTGTGCCTGTAGTCCCAGGTACTTGGGAGTCTAAGGCAGAATCAGTGAGCCCAGGAGTTCAAGACTAACCTAGCCACCATAATGAGACCATCCCCATTCCCCCATCTCAAAAAACTTAAACATTTGGAAAAATAAAATGGAATAATTGCTGCCTTATAAACCTCACGAGATAGTTCAAAAGCAGACACCTTTAACCTAGAAGCAGATCTTTTTAGTACTGACAGGTTTTTTTTATATCCACGGAGAATTCTGGTCACTATAAAAGCCTATCCCTAGATAGACATTGTCCTCAACTCTGACTCTCTGCCATTATCAGTATGCATTATTGTTGTTATGCTACTTTGTACTCCCTCTTGAGAGTATCAGTCTTCTGAGGATAAAAAGCCTGAAGCCCAAAAATACAAGCGGAAGTCAGTACATATTCATTGACACTTCAGGTGGTTTCTAAACAGAATGTTCTTCATCTCTAGTTATTTTTATTTTACCTGAATAGTATAGATTTATGGTATAAAGTAAACTTTTGTGTAGCAACAAAAACTTGGACCTCAGGATAATGGAATAACCAAAGAAGAGTGAATGGTATTAGCCTTGATGATCTAAAGATTCTCTTATTTATTTATTTTTATTTGAGACAGAGTCTCCCTCTGTCGCCCAGTCTGGAGCTGAGATTGCGCCACAGGCTGGAGTAGAGTACTCTGTGCAAGGCACTAACTATACTATGCTGGATACCAAGCAGATACAAAGAGTATCACTCTACTCCGGCCTGTGGCGCAATCTCAGCTCACCACAACCTGGGCCTCCTGGACTCAGGTGATCCTCCCACCTCAGCCTCCCAAGTAGCTGGGACTACAGGCATACGAGCCCACCATGCCCAGCTAATGTGTGTGTGTGTGTGTGTTTGTGTGTGTGTGTGTGTGTGTGTGTGTTGTAGAGATGGGGTCTTACCATGTTATCCAGGCTGGTCTCAAACTCCTGGGCTCAAGCAGTCTGCCCACCTCAGCCTTCCAAAGTGCTAGGATTATGGGTATAAGCCACTACACCTGGACAATATAAAGTTTCTTAAAACACCATGAGTCTTAAAACTATAATGTTTAATTTCAGTTATTTAATAAATCTTAAAATTAGATGTGCAAAGGTATTTTCTGAGTACTGTTAATTATTTGAAAAATAGACAAATTTTCAGTCTCCTTAGCACTTAGTTATTACCAGTAAAGACTAGTGGTTAGGAGTACATAAATAAGTACTTTATAAAGGAAGCCCTCATTACTAGGGTATTAAACAGATTTCTAAATGTAAATTATCCAGGATTAAACCCATTTTCTTTTTTGATACAATTATTGTACCTAGTGGATTATAGATGCTCTGAAGACATAGGGTATGCTGGATTTCAGTAATACATTTATCAGAGTCTTTTGTGATATCTTTGGGGGAAAATAATAACTGATTATTTGTAACTGAATAAGTGAATAAATGAGTGAAGATTACTAATTTAGATTAATGTTAGCGTGGAACGAGGTCTCTAATGGCTTGCTTCAGGATATTCCCTGTCCAGTTCAACCTCTTTATTAATTCCTTGGCTAAAAATATTGACATGCTTAGTCAGTTGAAGATGTCAAGCAGCTGAAAAGAATAATTAAAATTTTGAGCAACAGAATTGGAATTTGGAGATATTCTCAAATGAAAAGCAGAGGTTATCACATTATGTGATTCAACTATACCATATTTATGTGATTCAGCTATACTGTATTTATGTGATTCAGCTATACTATATTTATGTGATTTATGGAAAGGGCAATTATTTTTAACACCATTTTCGGTTAAAAAGCCAACAGAGGACACAAACTACATGCAACTAGGTTCACTAAAATGAGTTAGATACAAAAAGAGTCTACTCAGTCAGATCTTAATCTAAATCAGACAAAGCTCTTGTTACATTGCAGTACATTTTAAAACTTAGAATGTCTTAGGCATTGTTTGAAATTAAAATTCAAGGAAGGAAGCATTAATATTACCCTGTATTAGAATATGATATAAGAAATGTTAATAAAATTACAACATAAAACACCCCAAGAAGAAACAAAGTTCCTAACAATTGAAAAGAATAAATGAAATTCCTGATATCCCCATGTTTGTTTTGTTTATAAAAAGATACTAAAGAGTATTTGTTATTAATGAATTACAGTTTTGTCTTACTAAAATTTTCCTCTCAAGGTGCAAGACAAAGCACTAAATTATTAGAAATTTTAATTAATTAGGGCTTTTTTTCTCATCTTCTACATTAGTGCTCTACAAATTCTATAATATTCTGTAAAGCCTTAGCAGTTGTCTTAATTTTAACTTTAAAATGTTTTGCAAATAAAATTTTAATCAAATTATAAGAAAGTAAAAGTAATTTTGTTGGACTATATTCATGGAAAGATGGAAAATGTATATTTCCCAAGTGGCTGCCAAAGTCAGTAGCGAACTGGAGACAATTCCATATTGATTTTCTAGATAATGGCTTGAAAACAGAGGTCTTCCACAGGTATTGCTTCTTAGTCTTATATGAGAAATTTGTCTCCTAATTTTAATTTTGAATGATTTTTTTCCCCTCTGACATTTCTAATAAATTTAACCATGGGGTAGACCATCTTTTAATGTTCCTTGCAATTCTGATTTGGGATTTTGAATTTTTATTTGAGGTGGTGATTTATGCTTTTATTTCTTACTGATTCATTCAACAGATATTTATTGAGCCCATACTGTCCGCCTGTTACTGGAGAACTAGAAGTGAATATAGGGCCATGAGCTCCCTGAAGGAGTTCACTGTGTAGTGAGGGAGCTGAGATGTAAACAGATGGCAACAGTATACAGGGGTATTTTTTCATTACCAACTTTTAAATCTGATTTTGTCCTATTTCTACTCTACCCAGTCATTCACATCTGTCCCCCTCAAACACTGCCTTTTTTTCCCCCTCCAGGTAGAAATGACTTTGTCTTGCTAGGTGTGATGTCTTATGCCTGTAATCCCAACCACTCAACAGTCTGAGGCAGGAGGATTGCTTGAGCCCAGGAATTTGAGGCTGCAGTGAGCTGTGATCACACCTGTGAATAGCCACTCTACTCCAGCCAGTGCAACAGAGCAAGACCTCATCTCTAAAAAAAATAATAACTAAAGAAATGACTTTGTCTTGCATAACCTTTAGGAAGCCTTATTGTATGAACAATTTCAATCATTTCTGATCATTAAATAGATGGTTGAACTGTGGCCATTGGTCCTAATTTCACTTTTAAAAGTTTAAGGGTCTCCTGTGTTAATTTATCCACTTGAATGCTAGTAGGAAGTCTGTACTCATATGGAATACAGAAAGCTCAGTACAGGGTTTCTTCTCTTCTTTTCTGGAGTGAGTCACTTTATTGTTATATTTTTGATTTTTTAAAAAAGTGTTTCAAGCCAGGTGTAGTAGCTCATCCCCGTAATCCCAGCACTTTTGGAGGCTGAGGTGGGCAGATCACCTGAGGTCAAGAGTTCGAGACCAGCCTGGCCAACATGGTGAAGCCCCGTCTCTACTAAAAATACAAAAATTAGTGGGACATGGTGGCCCATGCCTGTAATTCCAGCTACTTGGGAGGCTGAGGCAGGAGAATTGTTTGAGAGCCTGGGAGGCAGAGGTTGGAGTGAGCCAAGATTGCACCACTGCACTCTAGTTTGGGGGACAGAGCAAGACTCCATCTCAAAAAATAAAAAATAAAGTGTTTTGGCCGGGCGCAGTGGCTCACGCCTGCCTGTGTCCCAGAGCTTTGGAAGACCAAGGTTGGGGGATCACTTAAGGTCAGGAGTTCAAGACCAGCCTGGCCGACATGTCAAAACACCATCTCTACTAAAAATACAAAAATTAGCTGGGCGTGGTGGTATGCACCCATAATCCCAGCTACTTGGGAGGCTGAGGCAGGAGAATCGCTTGAACCTGGGAGACAGAGGTTGCAGTGAGCTGAGATGGTGCTATTGCGCTCCAGCTGGGCAAAAGAGTGAAACTTCATCTCAAAAAAAACAAAAAGTGTTTCAAATAGGTTGATTATAAGGATGTCAGGCCAGTGAGCATGACATCTGTTGTCAAATTCTGATAAATAAAATCAAGATTTGAAGGCTTACAGGTATTCAGTCAGTAGCATTTCAGATGTCCAGGAAATTATCAACTCCTCTTCCTCCCCACATTACTCCCCTCCTTCACCCCCGAGTCCCCTACTGGTTTTGGAAATAGAACATTGTTTGTCACAAAGACTTGAGAGGAGGGTGCTGGAACCCACGGATGCCATAGTGGCCAAAATGTCAAGAGTAACTGGTTAAGACCAGAGTCTCCAGGCATATTCCACCTCTCTCTGCTTTTCTCTCTTTTCCTTTTCGTTTCTCATTAGAGAGTGAGAACCCCAGCTGTAATGCCCCTAGTATCCTAATGCCCTTTGCACAGCACTTGTTTGATCTGATCCTTTTATAGCTTGGAATTTTTTTAAGTAAACATTGACATCTAAATTAAGATCTAAAGAGACATTAATTCTCTATACTTTCTCTGTTAGAATTATCTGTTGACCCCAGTAGAAGGTATTATGTCTTCCTTCTTCCTTTTCCCCTTTATGATTAGAATCATTACTATCCCTGGTATATACCTATTGTGTATACATTATCCAGCTCAATCAAAGTCTAGGAATAAATTGTTTTCTGGTTCAAACTTGTGACAGTGAACATATGCTTGTGCTAATTTTCAGGTCAGTACATATTCTTATTCAGCTGTTGTGATTAATATAAGCCTGATAGGAGGTTGGAATTTTTACAGATTCTTATTCAGCTGTTGTGATTAATATAAGCCTGATAGGAGGTTGGAATCTTTAAAAGCTGTTTTGATGTCAGCAGAGTTGTTCCCTTAAAAATGTTCTTCCCAGGCCAGGCGCAGTGGCGCACGCCTGTAATCCCACCACTTTGGGAGGCTGAGGTGGACAGATTTCCTAAGGTCAGGAGTTTGAGACCAGCCTGGCCAACATGGTGAAACCCTGTCTCTACTAAAAATACAAAACTTAGCCGGACATTGGAGCATTCACTATAATCCCAGCTACTCAGGAGGCTGGGCAGGAAAATCGCTTGAACCTGGGAGACGGAGGTTGCAAGTGAGCCGGGATTGCACCACTGTGCTCCAGCCTGGGTAATACAGCAAGACTCCATATCAAAAAATAAGTGAATAAATAAATATGTTCTTGCCATTTGATGTAGACACAAGCACTGGACCAAAGAGCATGTGAATACAATATATGGCTTCATGTTTGTCATCTTATGTTAATTATTGATACTATGTTATAGAACTGTCTCTAGAAAATCCTTTTCTTTGGGCCTGCACTGTGGCTCACGCCTATAATCCCAGCACTTTGGGAGGCCGATGCAGGTGGATCATGAGATCAGGAGATCAAGACCATCCTGGGTGACACGGTGAAACCCCGTCTCTACTAAAAATACAAAAAAGTAGCTGGGCATGGTGTCATGCGTGTGTAATCCCAGCTACTTGGGAGGCCAAGGCAGGAGAATTGCCTGAATCCGGGAAGTGGAGGTTGTAGTGAGCCGAGATTGCACCACTGCACTCCAGCCTGGGTGACAGAGCGAGGCTCCATCTAAAAAAAGAAAAAGAAAAGAAAATCCTTTTCTTTGGATCAAAATTCCAGCTTCCCCCTTCTTTCCAACCATTTCTAAGTGACTGCTTTTCCCTTACTGCAGTTTAAGATATCTAAATTTGAAATCATAATTTTCTTTTTCAAAACAAAACTGTTTTTTGTTTTCCCGGTTTGAATTGCATCAGCATTCTCTTAGGATGGAAACATAGCCCTTATCTTTCATTCATTCTTCTCCATCTCCAGTGTACAATCAACAAACCCTACTGGTTTCTCCTTCAGAAGTATCGCTAAGCCTTTTCTTTTACATTTTTCTGCCACTACTGTACTTCTCCCTATCATGTTTTAGTAATCTTCCCTCTGGACTCACATCTCTTCTTCAAGCCTTTGACCCCTCAGGTTAAAACTACCAAAGAAGGCAAAATGCCTTAAAACATAACGTTTTGGGAAGAAATGAAAGGCAAGTTAGTATCAACTGTGAGATCATCTAATCTACAGCAGAGTAAAATTTCTTTATCATTTTCTTTATCCTAAACTTCAGCTAATCCCCCAAATTCTCCTACTCACTCATTCAACAGCATTTATTAATTATATGCTCTATACTGGTGTTAATAGCCAAATATTATACTTATTATTATTTCATTAATCTCTGGAAATTCTTGTCTCTTCAACTGTCATAGTTACACTTTCTCTAGTTTTTCATCTCCAGCCTCAACCTTGCAAACTCAATTCCTGTTTGTTAGGTACTAAATCTGGATTCATTTTAAGCCCTATAAATCATATAAGTCCCACAGCTTATGATTGGCAAAGCAAGGGTTCAATTCTGTCTCCTATGCAGACCAGCACTCTTCCAACCCCATCTTACTTTACTTACTTATAAGCCTGTTGTCTGAGCTTAATGATGTCAAACAGTAGAATACTATAATGTAGTTGTATCTTAAGAGAAAAGATGAAGGAATAAGAATTTAGCCATTTGGTTGCTTTGTTAACAAATTTTAAGAAGCTTAGAAAGAGTTGCATTTCCATAAGTAGCCAGTTAATATCTATCATATCTGTCTTCACCTTCCTATTCTTTCTTGGTTACATCTCTTTGAGTCAGATGGCTACTTGTAAACAATTTTTGGAACCACAAGCTCTATGCAGTTTAGTGGAAAATTAAGCAACCAAGAATACAGCCAGGTTATTTAACAGTGTAATAGCTTTGTATGTGGGGTTTTTTCCCCCCCTCCTAAGCCATCTTTGGCTAGTAATACTGTGAAAAGAACAAATTGAGATAAATCCTTGTGTTTTGTTTTGTTTTTTGAGACAGAGTCTCGCTCTGTTGCTCAGGCTGGCGTCCAGCAGTTTGATCTCGGCTCACTGCAACCTCAGCCTCCTGAGTTCAAGCAATTCTCCTTCCTCAACCTTCCAAGTAGCTGGGATTACAGGCACATGCCACCACACCCAGCTAATTTTTGCGTTTTTAGTGGTAACGGGGCTTCACCATGTTAGTCAGGCTGGTGTCAAACTCCTGACCTCAAGTGATCCAACCGCCTCAGCCTTCCAAAGTGCTAGGATTATAGATGTGAGCCACCGCGCTCGGCCTCAAATCCTTGTTTTTACATAGACTTAAAATAGCCTATCGAATCCTTTTTTTTTTTTTAACCATCTTCATATTTTCTGAGAATATAGAAAAGGTTTGTTTTTCATAATGGACACAATATACTTGGTGTGTTTTTCACCTGGGATTTGGAAATGATAAAAGAGCTATGAAGTGAGGATTTCAAGAAATGGTTTAGGTACCTCTGACATTCATGGCATTCAGCCTGAAAATGGCTCTTCACTGTGGTAAATAGCATTTTTAAAAACAACATAGTTTACCTATACATTACTTTCAAGTGGTAGTTTTCCAGCAATACAGGGCAGAATTGTGATGCTTGGGCAAATTTTAATGATTTACTGATACACTTTTGAAATTTCTTGATATATATTTTTTAACATTGAAGGTATAGCCTCACTTGGAAAATAAAAACTTAAATGAACCTGGTCCCCACGAAAGATTCTTTTTTTCTTTCTCGTAAACCTATTACTGTGAAAATGTTACAACAACATATATTATTTTCTCTTAAAAAAAATAATAATAATTAGGGACCAATAGTCAGTTGGCATTTCTGAACAGCACTGGTACTGATACTACCTGGAGAAGTTATAATTCCAGACAAAGTTAAATATTATTTAAATCTGCCTATTCAACTTTATTATAAAGGTGAGCATACATTTTCTGTTTTATTAGAGGTGAGCATACATTTTCTGTTGGGCCTTTGCAAACCCCGAAAACAATTGATTCTTTGTGGACCTCAGGTTTGGAGACCACTATACTATTTCTCAGGACATTAAAAATACTATTTTATTATACCATTTCATTTTTTAAAACTTTTTTCTTTTTTTAAAAACAAGAATCAGGTGAATCATTTTATTTTATGAAATAAATTTTGGTGTGCTTGTGCAGTTGCTTTGCAGGTAGTACTTGGAAACTACCCAGCCCATCTTTGAGTCTGGAGGTGGTATTACCATCAGGGCTTTAGATGATGTTTTGCAGTTTTGAAACAGCTCCCTGCAGCACCTTTGAGTCCCATGGGTGGTAGATGACATTGTGGTACATGATTTTTTGAGGTAGGCAGTGCCTAAATAAGCAGTCTTTGTTGCTTATTTTATTTCTTCAGTTAACTGTCTTGGAAAGCAAGACAGATAATTTAGTGTCTAAAGGTCAGTCCCTGTATTCTTTCCTGAAATTTCGTAATTCTGGCACTAAGCAAAAGCCTCTCTTGCCCTCCTTTCTGAACTAATTGGTTCTAAGCAGTGAAATAAAGTACTTACCTTATTTATATATTCATATGACCACAGTAATTTCAAAAGATTTTAGACTTCTTTCCATTTCCTTGCTTTCTATTTTTCCATTCCTCCACCCATTGGCTGGTTATGGGGGTTCACTTTTACATAAAGAGAGCTGCTGAAGTCAAACAAAATCTACCTCTTACTGAATCTCAGCAAGAGGTTAATGCAGTTAGGGACTTTCTAGCTGAAGTGGTTGCCAGGTAAGCGAGAACAGAAGAGACTTCTTGAGTAATGCACAGCCACTGATTTGCCACATTTTATCCTTGATACCTTCTTTGAAGATCTATTCTCTTTTATCAGTGACTAAAGATGTTAATTGATTTATTAGATTTATCTTTTTCTTTTTCCTTGACTCAACTTTTATTTTCCCATCTTTTGCCACTTTAGGAAAAACTTAGTTGTCAGATACCAGTATCAAGAAGGTCAGTCTGTGGGAACAGATAAAATTCCCTGGCCTTTGGACAGTTTTCCCCACTGGATCCTTCATACATAAAAATAAAGAGGGAGAAGAGAAGGATGGAGAGTATTGGAAATTTTATCCAAAAAATAAAGTCGTATTGATTAGATCTGACAGTAGAAGTAGACTTTAATAATATGAAAGCCTCTGGAACTAGCATTCAATTTTATTAAGAACATCTTTTGTCCACGATTTCCTTCCAAATAATGGGGGAGGGCATGCAGTTGTGTGGGCCATGAGTTAATAATTGAAGCTGCTTTTACAATGTTTAAAATGTGATATAATAAAGAGATTTTTAAAAGACATCTTTTTCCCAGAAATTTTGAAGGGTGAAATCTATTTCCCCATGAAATTTTCAGCATCTACCAATATTCAAGTGTTGAACACAATAAAAATGACTATTATTAGGTTTGTATTACTAAGGAAAAAAATATTTTCTTGACAGAGATAATTTTGAACTTAATAGAGTTTTTTTGTCTTTTATTAGCAGATTATTTAGCGATATGCACATTTATTTCATACATTAGATTTTTTTAAATTTTCTTTTTAAAAAATAAAGATTAGAGACAAGATCTCACTATGTTGCCTAGGCTAGTCTCGAACTTCTGAGCTCAAGTGATCTTCCTGCCTCAGGCCTCCCAAAGTGCCAGGATCATAGGCATGAGCCACTGTACCCAATCATAAACTAGTGTTCAGTCTTGTTTTTGTTTAAGGGTATATTCAGTAAACTTCCATCAATGGTGAGAAGTGTAAAAATACTCAGTGGAAAAAATAGTAATGAACAGTTTCTTTATAAAGTAATACCTAAGTTTTTTTGTTTGGTTTTATTTCATTTGTTTGTTTTAGGGACAGGATTTTACTCTGGTCTCCCAGCCCAGAGTGTAGTTGCAGTCTTAACCTCCTGGGCCCAAGCTGTTTTCCTACCTTAACCTCCCCAAGTAGCTGAGACTACAGGCATGCCCCACATCATGCACTGCTAATTTTTGCTGTAGTTTTGTGTTTGTTTGTTTGTTTTTTGGAGATGGAGTTTTGTGCTTGTTGCCCAGGCTAGAGTGCAATGGCATGATCTCAGCTCACTGCAGCCTCCACCTCCTGGGTTCAAGCGATTCTGCCTCAGCTTTCTAAGTAGCTGGAATTATAGGCATGCGCCACCATACCTGGCTAATTTCGTATTTTCTTTTTAGTAGAAATCAGGTATCTCCATGTTGGTCAGGCTAGTCTTGAGCTCCCAACCTCAGGTGATCTGCCTGCCTCAGCCTCCCAAAGTGCTGGGATTACAGGCGCGAGCCACCGCGCCCGGCCTGTTGTTGGTTTTTATAGAGATGGAGTCTCTTTATGTTGGCAGGCTGGTCTGAACTCCTGGCCTCAAGCAATCCTCCTGTTACCTTGGAAACAGGTCCCAATCCAGACGGAGTCGAATCTGAACTGAGTAAACTATGAAAGCAAATTTATTAAGAAAGTAAAGGAATAAAAGAATGGCTACACCATAGGCAGCAGTGGCTTGAGCTATTCAGCTAAGGATACGTATTATTACTTCTTGATCATATGCTAAACAAGGGGTGGAATATTAATGAGTTTTCTGAGAAAGGGGTGGGCACTTCCCTGAACTGAGGGTTTCCCCCACTTTTAGACCATATAGGGTAACTTCTGGATGTTGCCATGGCATCTGTAAACTGTCATGGCACCGGTGGGAGTGTCTGTTAGCATGCTAATGCATTGTAATTAGCATATAAGCAGTGAGGTGGGTTTTGGCTGGCTTCTTTACTGCAACCTGTTTTATCAGCAAGGTCTTTATGACCTATATCTTGTGCTGATCTCCTATTTCATCCTGTCACTTAAAAAGCCTAGAAATGCAGCCCAGTAAGTCTGTCTTATTTTAACCAGCCCCTATTCAAACACCTCTGATACTCCCATCTTGGCCTCCCAAAGTGCTGCAGTTACAGACATGAGCCACTGTGCCTGGACCAAAGGTTTCTTTCCTTTTTTCAAAGGAAATCTTCCGTGTAATCAAATAAAATATCCCTGCTACATATCTAGATAGCTTTTTAGTTAAAGAACAGATTTTCTCAGTCAGGGTCCTGACTTGATTTTGCTACTAAAATGTTGACTTAATTTTCACTCTCTTCTATATTGTCAAGTTGATTATTCATATTAAAATAAAGCAGGGATTTGCAGATGCCTTTTTTGTAAAAGGCCAAATACTAAATATTTTAGGCTTTGAGGCCCTTGTATGTTCTCTGTAACATATTATTCTTTATTGTTTTTTACAACTTCTTTAAACAGTAAAAATATTTTGTAGCTCTTTTGTACAGGCCTTAAGAAAATAGGCAGAGTGCCTTAGCTTGCTAACTGTAACTAAACAATTACTTTTTAATTAGTTTTTTTAAAAAAGAAAAAGTACAGACTTTTGTGAAAGGTTATTTTTTTAAGGTAAAATTATAACTTTTTTACAAATGGAGCACACAGAGATTTTTAACTCACTAATTAATGAAGGAACCAATAAGATGTTAAAATCAGTCCAAATGATGAACTGGACTCAAAGAGATTTATATTCTCTCCCAGACAGAATTCATATACATTGTGATATGGTTTGGCTTTGTCCTCACGCAAGTCTCATCTTGAATTGTAGTATTCATAATCCCCACATGCTGTGGGTTCCGGTGGGAGGTAATTTAATCATGGGCAGTTACCCTCATGCTGTTCTTGTGATAGTGAGTTCTCATGAGATCTGATGGTTTTATAAAGAGCAGTTCCTCTGTACATGCTCTCTTCTCTGCTGACAAGTAAGACATGCCTTTGCTCCTTCTTTGCCTTCCACCGTGATTGTGAGGTCTCCCTAGCCAGTGGAACTGTGGTTCCATTAAACCTCTTTTTCTTTATAAATTACCCAGTCTTGGGTATTTCTTTATAGCACTATGAAAATGGGCTAATATAGTAAATTGGTACCAATAGAGTGGGGTACCGCTGTTGAGATACCCAAAAATGTGAAAGCAGTTTTGGAACTGGGTAATAGGCAGAGGTTGGAACAGTATGGAGGGCTCAGAAGAAAATAGGAAAATTTAGAACTTCCTAACTTGGAGGGCTCAGGAGACAGGAAGATGCAGGAAAGTTTGAAACTTCTTAGAGACTTGTTGAATGGCTTTGACCAAAATGCTGATAGTAATATGGACAATAAAGTCCAGGCTGAGATGGTCTCACATGAAGATCAGGAACTTGACAACCAAAGCAAAGGTGACTCTTGTTACGTGTTAGCAAAGAGACTGGCGGCATTTTGCCCCTGCCCTAAAGATATGTGGAACTTTGAAATTGAGAGAGATTATTTACAGTATCTGGTGGAAGAAATTTTTAAGTGGCAAAGCGTTTGAGAGGAAGCAGAGCTTAAAACTTTGGAAAATTTGCAGCCTGGCAATGCAAAAGAAAAAAAAAAAACCCATTTCCTGGGGAGAAATTCAAGCCTGCTACAGAAATTTGCCTAACTAACAAGGATTTGAATGTTAATCACCAAGACAATGAGTAAAATGTCTCCAGGGCATGTCAGAGACCTTTGCAACAGTCCCTCCCATCACAGCCCTGGATGCCTAGGAGGAAAAAATGGTTTCGTGGACCAGGCCGAGGACCCCCCCTGCTGTTTGCAGCATACAGGCTTGGTGTTCTGTGTCCCAGCTACTCCAGCCTTAGCTAAAAAGGGGCCAAGGTACAGCTCAGGCCATGACTTTGGAGGGTGCAGGCCCTACACCTTGGCAGCTTTCATGTGGTGTTGAACCTGTAGGTACACAGAAGTCAAGAATTGAGGTTTGAGAACCTCCGCCTAGATTTCAAAGGATGTATGGAAATGCCTGGATGTCCAGGCAAAAGTTTGCCGCAGGGGCAGAGCCCTCATGGAGAGCCTCTGCTAGGGCAGTGCAGAAGGGAAATGTGGGGTTGGAGCCCCCACACAGAGTCCCCACTGGGGCACTGCGTAGTGGAGCTGCTAGAAGAGGGCCACCATCCTCCAGACCCCAGAATGATAAATCCACTGATACCTTGCACTGTGCACCTGGAAAAGCTGCAGACACGCAATGCCACCCCATGAAAGCAGCCAGGAGCAGGGCTGTACCCTGCAAAGCCACAAGGGTAAAGTTGCCCAAGGCCATGGGAGCTCCTCTGGCATCGTTGTGACCTGAATGTGAGACATAGAATCAAAGGAGATCATTTTGGAGCTTTAAGATTTGACTGTCCCTGGATTTTGGACTTGCATGGAGCCTGTAGCTCCTTTGTTTTAGCTAGTTTCTCCCATTTGGAATGGGCGTTTTATCCAATGCCTGAACCCCCATTGTATCTAGGAAGTAACTGTCTTGCTTTTGATTTTACAGGCTTATAGGTGGAAGAGACTTTGCCTTATCTCAGATGGAATTTTGGATTGTGAACTTTTGAGTTAATGCTGAAATGAGCTAAGACTTTAGGGGACTGTTGAGAAGGTGCTGACAAAAGGAGTCAAACTCATAAAATATTTGAATAGATTTATTCTGAGCCAAATATGAGTGACTGTGGCCCATGACACAGCCCTAGGAGGTTCTGGGAACATGTGCCCAAGGTGGTTGTGGTGCAGCTTGGTTTTATACATTGTAGGGAGGCATGAGACATCAATCAAATACATTCAAGAAATACATTGGTTTGGTCCATAAAGACGGGAGAGTTCAAAGGAGGGGCTTCCAGACTATAGGCAGATTTAAACATTTTCTGGTTTACAATTGGTTGAGTTTGTCTAAAGACCTGGGATTAATAAAAAATGTTCAAGTTAAGATAAAACATTGTGGAGACCAAGGTTCTTTTGAAGTTTCATAGTACCTGCCTTTAGAGACAATAGGTGACAAATCTTTTCTATTCAGACCTTTAAAAGGTGCCAGACTCTCCATTAATCTCTTCAAAATTGAGAGGGCCTGGAAGTAAAAAGATCTCACTATGTTAATAGAGATTCTTGGCCAGGTGTGGTGGCTCACGCCTGTAATCCCAGCACTTAGGGAGGCCAAGGTGGGCTTATCATGAGGTCATGAGGTCATGAGTTCAAGACCAGCCTGGCCAATATGGTGAAACCCTGTCTGTACTAAAAATACAAAAATTATCTGGGTATGGTGGCACATGCCTGTAGTCCCAGCTGCTCGGGAGGCTGAGGCAGAAGAATCGCTTGAACCCAGGACGTGGAGGTTGCAGTGAGCCAAGATCGCACCACTGCACTCCAGCCTGGGCGACAGAGCGAGACTCTGTCTCAAAAAAATAAATAAATAGAGATTATTTACAGATGCAGATTTTCCCCTGCAAAGGATGGCTTTGCAAGGCCATTTCAAAATATGGCAGAGAAATATGTTTGGGGGTAAAATATTTTGATTTTCTTCTTTGTCACATAATGCTACGCCAGAGTCAAATTGAAAAGTAAATCATGATACATAGGGTTAAATAAAACCCATCTGATGAGAATTTATGGTTTGTAGGGCATGACTCCCCAGACCCCTTAAATAGGAATTTGGGCAAGAATAAAAAAATTGAGAACTTAGTTCTCAAAGGCATAATTGGTTTTGAAATATGAGGACATGAGATTTGGGAGGGGCCAGAGGCAGAATGATATGGTTTGGCTGTGTCCCTACCCAAATCTCATCTTGAATTGTAGTTCCCATAATCCTCATGTGTTGTGAGAGAGACCTGGTGGGAGGTAATTTAATCATGGGCCTGGTTACTCTCATGCTGTTGTGGTGATAGTAAGTTCTCATGAGATCTGATAGTTTTATAAGAGGCTTCTGACAGTCTCATTAGGTTTGGCCTTATTATTCACATGGGTGCAGCGACAGTGCTAGTCATACAGGGTCATCCTTGAACTATCTTTGCAAATCCACAGCCGTACAGTTTTGAGCAACTACTAAAACAACACAATTCACTTCTGTGTGGAAGTTTTCATAAGGACTCAGATTGAACTTTTAAACATTCATTATTTACTATATCAAGGTTAGGAAAATACACCTGAGAAACTCTCTCACCAGATTTCATCTGGAGTACCTATAAATTTGGGTGAATTAATCTCATCTTCAAGTCTCCAGTATTTGCTAAGGCTTGCCAGGAAGTCACCTTCCTTACCACCTCAGGAATCAGGCCGGTGTTCTGACAGTACTTTATTTGTAGGCATTGGCTCCATATATAAAGTCAACTATTATTTCTTAAAGTGGTTTGTCAATGAGAATCATTCTCAAATGTGATGTTCTCATATGACTTTCCAGGTAGATACGGTTATAAAATCCAGTTATATCTTGATAAAAAGGAGATGAGATTGATATTGATCCTATGCAAATAACTATATTGCCGTAACAAGTTAAGAAAACTCAGTATGTTTCTGAATGCTCAGTATCACATGAAAATCAGATACTACTTAATGTTTTATTCAGATCACAGATGTAGAATCAATCAACTAAAATGTGGATTAAAAGTAGTTTAAGGAGAAAGTGAAAGGACCTCCTCATATAGCCACAGAAAAATAGAACATTAAGATAACATGGGCTGGGCAGTATTTCACGCCTATAATCCCAGCACTTTGGGAGACTGAGCTGGGAGGATCACTTGAGCCAGGAAGAGATTCAATCTTGGGGGAAGGCAAGATAAGGAGATTTGGGCCCCTGATTAAGATAGGATTGTGGATAAGAAACAATATTTGATTATTTAATCAAAATGAGACTAAAAGATAAAATACTACAATTGTAAAGAACCTAAGCTCTTTCACAAGAACCTTTGTTCTTTCTGGTTTGGTTTGGTTTGTATTTAATCATCTAGAACATAATCCAACATAAAGCCAGAAAATTATTGTCCTCTCTAAGAAAATTACAAATAAGAATCATCTTTCATATTATAGATGATGGCGTTAATCAGTAAACCAAAGAAGCAAGCCCATCAAAGCTGATTAAATTTTGCCAAAATGTTAACATGCTTCATGGTTTCTTTTTAGATCCCAGTGGTATATTTTCCAAGGCAAATCAAATTCAATTTTTAAGATTTGTCTTTCTAGCTTGGGAAACATGGTGAAACCATATGTCTACACAAAATACAAAATTTAGTTGGGCATGGTGGTGTGCACCTGCAGTCTCAGTTACTTAGGAGGCTGAGGTAGGAGGATCACTTGAGCCTGGGAGACAGACATTATAGTCAGCTAAGATGGCACCTCTGTACTCCACCCTGGGCAACAGAGTGAGACCCCATCTTAAAAAGCAAATAAATGATTTGTCTGCCTTTCACATTCTGGAGCAAACTGTCACTTTACTTTGGGACAGAAAAATGCTCTTTTCCTTTAAAAACAAAAGAACTTATACCTTGTATTTCTCTGTTACTATTGCTCCTAGTATAACCGCCTATATCAATTATGACTTCTGTTTCAGAGAGAAAACTGGGTGGAGAGAATGGATAATAAGAACTACGTCATACACAAGCGTTTTAGCAGACTGTTAAAGCTCACAAATACACGTAGACTTTCTATAGCCACACACATCTATTTTATACCTTCTTAGCATGGCAAAAATGAAGCCATTTATTAACATTACTCAAAGATATAACCACTCTAATAGCATATACAAAACAAGCAAAAGTATGTAAGCTTAAAACTATGTTTAGACAGTGTTTTAGTATTCTAATTAGAAATTCGTCTGGGCATCCAAAAATTACTTATTAACTACCTCCATTTAACATTAGTCTGTAATTTTTAAATTACCATAAGATCCTGGAGATATTTAAGCTGACATATAATTGCTATTAATATAAAAAGCTTGTCAGCATTGTGGTTCAATTTAGATTAACACAGACTTTCATTTTTAAAACAGTAAACATTACAAAAGAGTAATATTAGTTTGATCACTAAACCTGTATAAGTCAGTTTACAAAGTTCAGATTTTTCTACATGAGAAAACAAACCCCAAGTAAAATAAAGTGTATATAGTATTATAATTAACTCTGACACTAGCCTTGATTTGCCAGATACTTACCTTAAGTTCTTAAAATGTCTCCAAACTGGTAGAATCTGGAAGAAGAATCTATTGTTCTTTGTCTAGCATATTTAAAGCGTCAGATGTTCACTTTTTTCTTTTCTTAGATTTGTGGGGATGTTTGAGATATATATATCAATATATATATCAAGTCAGATATATCAGAGGTCCTTTAATTTAGGAGACACTATAATCTGATTTATTAATACTCTCTAAAGGTAGGAAAATGTTACATACTTATTTGAGAGGCCATGGTCTTTCTGTTTTGTTTTTTAAAGATAGAGTCTCACTCAAACCCAGGCTAAAATGCAGTGGCATCATCATAGCTCACTGCAACCTCAAACTCCTAGGTTCAAATGATCCTTTTACCTCAGCCTCCCAAGTAGCTGGGACTACAGGCACGAACCACCATGCCCAGCTAATTTTATTTATCATTTTTGTAGAGACAAGGTCTTGCTGTGTTGCCTGGGCTGGTCTCAAACTCCTGACCTTAAGTGATCTTCCCACCTCAGCCTCCCAAAATACTGAGAATTACAGGCATGAGCCACCATGCCTGGCTGTTGTGGTGTTTCTGAATTACAGGACTCATAAAGACCTATGACTTTAGTTCTACAACTTTTTAGCCATCGGTCAAAAGTAAACACAGAATCACAAAACCTCATTGGTCAAGATCTCACAGAGCTGTTCCCCTTCATTGCCCAGGCTGGTCTCAATTTCTTGGCTTCAAGTGATCCACCCACCTCAGCCTTTCCAAAGTGCTGAGATTACAAGCATGAGCCACCATGCCGGGCCAGAATTCTTAGTTGAATTGCACGCGACATAGACCAATGGACAAAAAAGTCTGACAAACTGAATTATTTTTTTTATTTCTCACTCAACAGAGGATAGGTATCTATCACTCTTCTACAGAAACCTCAAATGGTCAAACCATAAAACCAAATTCTCAATTAGTGCTACCATCAGTGAGGAGTAACTTATTGACCATGCATAAACCAGAAACAAAAAGTCAGCAAGAAAATAAACAAACGAGAACAAGGAAGTCAGCAAAATTAAAGTTCTGCTGCCACTTAGGATTTCCTTTGGGAGCCAAGAAGAGATGTACCCAGGCTAAAGCAGTCAGTGAGGAGGTACATTTATCTGGTAACTCAGTTTACTTGGTTCTGTCAGACAAATTCATTGCCATCTTGGTGGAACCTCTAAAAATATTAAAGGGTAATTTTTTTTCAAAAAGATAAAATCATGACTTTTATATAAATATACAATGAATATTTCTCTCACACAAAGTCTGCTTTAGGCTCAAACAACTCTCCAGGGCAGCTGTCTTCCATGTAGTGGTTTATCCAGTCAATGCAGATTTGATCCATGGCACCTTGTTTCAGTGATCAACATATGTTTCAGTGATCTCTCCATGGTAGGGTAAGAGAGGATCAGAGACCTTCACATTAGCAATTAAGTGCTTTGACTCAGTTTACACACTCACTCCCTTTCTTTCACAACCCATTTGTCAGAACTAGTCACATGGCCTTGCACGGGGAGCTGGGAAATGTAGTCTTCTGTGTGTATTCAGAAAGGGAAGAAGCACTGGAAGTATCTGTGAGTGCCAGCAATTGTACTTGAAATTACAGAATTGTAACAAACATTAATCTGTTTTTTTTTAGACAGAGTCTAGCTTTGTTGCCCAGGCTGGAGTGCAGTGGCGAGATCTCAGCTCACTGCAACTTCCGCCTCCTGGGTTCAAGTGATTCTCTGGCCTCAGCCTTCCAAGTAGCTGGAACTACAGGTGCCTGTCACCACACCTGGCTAATTTTTTTTTTTCTATTTTCGGTAGAGAGGGGTTTCACCGTGTTAGCCAGGATGGTCTCGATCTCCTGAGACCGTGATCCGCCTGCCTCAGACTCCCAAAGTGCTGGGATTACAGGCATGAGCCACTGTGCCCGGCCACAAACATTCATCTTACAAAAGATTAAACACTGTACCTTCCCAAGGAATAATAATATACAGTCCCAAACATTCAGCTATATAATTGGAAGAAAATAATAACTTGTTAGATTTTATGTTAGACTACACACAATCTAGTAGCTCAGTATATTTAAAAGCCCACATCAGATATATTTACTTACATAGTAAGTGATTTTTGAGAGAAGGCAGGGAAAAAATATGGATTCTCTTACAGAGTCCTTCAGATTGAAATCTTAAGAACTGATTTGAAATAACAAAGTACTTGTACATATATTTTTTTTTAAACTGAAGAGATGGAAGTCACAGTGGTAATAGTGGTTTGTTTGGTCTTCTAAGTGGTGAAATTACGGATAGTTTTTGCTTTCTTTTCTACCCATTTGCACTTTCAAAGTTTTCTACAATGAGCATGATTGTCTTAAAAGAAGATGTTGAAAATGCTAGTAAACAGAATTTAGCAAACAGCAGCTAGTGTTGATGCTAGTGGTACAGGATTGGGGCTTTTACTGTTTTTGTAGAAACATACTTACTCAGTTGAAACCTTACCACCTAATTTTTTTTTTTTTGAGACGGAGTCTTGCCCTGTCGCCAGGCTGGAGTGCAGTGGCACAATCTCGGCTCACTGCAACCTCTACCTCGCGGGATCAAGCAATTCTCCTGCCTCAGCCTCCCGAGTAGCTGGAACTACAGGCGCACAACCACCATGCCCAGCTAATTTTTGTATTTTTAGTAGAGACGGGGTTTCACCATGTTGGCCAGGATGGGCTCGATCTCTTAACCTCGTGATCCGCCCGCCTTGGCCTCCCAAAGTGCTGGGATTACAGGCGTGAGCCACTGCGCCAGGCCCTTACCGCCTAATTTTTAAGCGAAAACAAAACTTCTATTAAATCAAATTCTTTTTAATTTGTTGTGGAAAGTCAAGGTCAGAGTTCTGTGTCTCTAGAGATGGAAAAGGAATTTCTGGAGTCATGGTTTCAACCCAGCATTTTCTTTACATTCATTCAAGGTGCTTTGGATTCCTTTCAGAGGGCATCATCTAGCTTAAGTGAAAGAATATTAAACAAAGCTGGTGAATACTAATAGAAAGACCTTCTTTGACCTGTCAGTACTATGCTGGCCTGAGCTTCCAGATCCATACTTAACTAGAAGTAAAGAAATTATCACACCTCCAGGCTCATAGAAAGGGTTTACTGTGTTAAATTGTCTTCATGTCTGATTCCTTTCTGCATGTTAACCTCAGAGAAATATTAGTAGATGTATTTTATACATGCCACACTATATTTTATAGTCATTTGAATTCCTCCTATGTGCATTCCCCACAACTGCTTTTACAAATGAAGAAATAAGGTTCAGATCTGATAACTTGCCTAAATCCCAAAGTGACTTTTTCAGTCAGAAACAGTCTTATTAAGATATTCAATTCTGTCATGTAGTGTTCTGGGTGTTCAGTAGTGTGTGATGATACGGGGCTGAGCCTGGGCTTATGATTGTGATGTTTTAGTCTATTGTTTAGATTTTAGTGTTTTTTTCTCTGTCCATAGTGAATATGATTTTAGAGTTTCATGCTCAGTTTTCTTTTTCTAGTTTTCTCATTCATGTTATATTCTCGTTTTAAATGATTTGCCAACCTAAAATGAAAAATAAGAGAAGAAACATTAGAAAAGCATGGAAATCTGTTCTGGCAATCTTCTGGGCCTTTATTGAAACGTAGGTAGATTGCTTTTTCTTTGTATTTATTGAACCAAGCTACCTAAACAGTGTTACTTTATTTAGAATGTTTTTAATCTTCTTTAAGCGATTCTTTCAGCCTTATCTGATTTAAATGAGAAGACAAATGGCAGTGTTGAATTGATACCCTGTAGCTTTAAATCCAACCAGTGTGAAGCTTTTGTCTTTTATAAAAGATGCTCACAGCTAGAGAAGAGAAGCAGATACTGTCTGCGATCTCCATTCTCAGAGTCAAACTATTCATTTGCATTAGCTGCTCTCGCAAACTGCATGCGCGCGCACACACACGGATGTTTGTTTGGCAGAAGCTTTCTGTTTATTCAGCACAGAGACCTCTAAGCTCCCAGATGTAGAAAGCTCTAAGAGTTGCTACAAGAGACAGAATCAAAACTATACATAGGCTGAGGTGGGCACTGCGGAGGATTTGCTATGCCAGGGTATTGATGTGGTGCGGCTGTACCTGCTTGTTTTGTGAAAGTCACTTCTCTGAGACTGTGAAGGTGAGAAGCCCAGGGATCCACTAGAAGCTTCATTGCGGCTGGCTCTTTGGTGGGGGAATGCATTCCCAGTGGTAGCTGTCCTCATTTGCAGCGTTACTCTCGGAAACCAAGTATGTGCAGCAGTGACAGACTATGCCACAGCTCCTCTGCAATTTGGAAGCTGGAACAAATGGAAAGAGCTTATAGCCAAGAGAGGTTGTGATTTGTTTTTATGATCCAAGCTTGCTCTGGCACTGCACAAATGAAGGATGAGCTTTGTGGCAAGCAAAATCAGCAGACTGCCTGACAGGGGGTTTTGGTAAGATAAATGTGTTGTGATTGTTTTTTTCTTATTTTTTTACTTTTCTGTAGCAGTAACTAAAACATTTTGCAAAATCACGTTTGATGGAAAAGGATGACCAAGGGAACCAGAAGGAGAAACATAACGTGTGGCCATTCAGTTGTGACCTTCCAAGATAATCCAAGTTTTCTCATGTGTCTCTGAACAGGCAGAAGCCAGGCATTTCCAGAGAAAAGAAGGCAGACTAACAATTAGACCCCTTTTCCTTCCTTTGAATAGTCATAATTTGTGCTTTTTTTCCTGCTTTTCGTATAGTCTGAGCAGGAGAAGGAAAAATAAAGCCTTCCTCCTGTTATAGAGTTGTTGCCATTGGAACAGTAATAGGCTGAGAACATAAGTATGGAGGTGGAGGAAGGCAAGATAAGGAGTCTGCTATTTTCGTAGCTGCGCGTTGGTGGGTGTTTGTCTTGGGTTCATTGTCATTGCTGTTTGATACCAAGTAGTTGTGAATACTGTATCTCTTTGCCTCTACTATGACTGAATCTCTTTTATGTTGTCTTTTGTGCATTTTTCTTTGCCAGACCCAATTCTATTGATATGAAGCCTTTTTCTGTTACTGTTTATACATATGTATACATATTAGCCTTTATTAGAGAAAAGATAGTTGGAGAAAGTAGCCCTCCAGTATTTATGGACCTCAAGGAAGATAAGGACGTTTTCTCTTTAAAATGTAGGTTTTACTTTTAGCAGATTTTGGAGTCTTGGTTCTGGAATCTTTAGCGTTTTATTACAAATTAGAGGAAATGAGTTACATTACATTTGCAAAAATCCTACCAGAATCACCTTGCTTTAAGTTGAATCGTATTTCTTATGTTTTTTATGTACATTAAGATTTACTTTTCCTCATCCTAACTTAGGCAGGTGTTACTGGAAGGTATATTCCTATCTCAGAGAGCCAAGTTTCCTAGCTGCTTAGAGTGGCCACAGAAGAGATCCATTGATACCTGACTTTTTGCTGACTCATTGCTTATGTAAGCCTGATAAATACAACTCTCCATATACTCCATTAGGTTACTGGCAGGTGCCCTCCTCCCTGTTTACTGACCTTTTCCTCTCTTAGCATCCTTCTGTTCCTTCTGTAAGCCTTTTTAGTAAGGTCGTCATAACTTTTCAACCAAGTGAATTCTAAGAAGTGTTGAATAGATAAATCCTTTTTCTTTTTCTCTTTTTTGAATTACTGCTTTCTTTAACTCTGTTTTCATCTCAATTACGATGAAATTTCAAATTCTCTATTTTCTTGGCATGTGAAACCTATAATAATAGTGCTTTTTCTCACTTATGGCCTGTTTAAAGTAACAACCTCCTTTTCTGTCTTTGAGGACTCAGTTCAAATGTCCTTTTGTTAAGAGAAGCTTTCTGTGACCTCCCAGACTAAAAGATTTTCCTCCCATACACTATTCCTTTTCTCACAACATTCTATTTCTTTGTAGCACTTGATACGGTTTATATTGTTTGGTTACTGGTTTTTCTGTCTCTACCACTTTTCCCCACGCAGCCATAAACCTCATGAAAGCAGAGACTGTTTTTTTCATTATTACATACCCGGCGTTTAGCAAAATGGCAGGCTGAGAGCTGAAGAAAGCATACAAGTAGACAATATTACAAATGCAGCACTATGGTGAGAAAAAATAGGATAAGCACTGGACACTGAAAAAAGGCCAGTGTGACTAGAGTGGAGTAAGTAGGAGAGGAAGCGTACTGTAAAACAAAGATCTATAGAGGTAGATACAGGGCCTAACCAAGTAGGACTTTATAGACTGTTCAAATTCTTGTTCATTCTAAAAGTTGTCGGAAGCTACTAAAAGAATTTAAGTATTGAGTGATTTAGGACTTTTTTAAAAATAATTTCTTCAGTTTAAATGAGATCCTAAGTGAACGCAGGTAGATAAATCAGGATCAGTCAGTGCAGTGGTCCAGGAGAGAGATAAGAGTTCATCCTAAGGTGGTGGCAGTAGAGGTAGATGGAGAGTGTTGTGTATTATGATGAAAATTTGGAAAGTAAAATTGATAGGCCTTAGTGTTGGATTGGATATAGGTAGAAGGCAGAAGATGTCAAGAATAGCTCCTAGGCTTTGATTTGGTTTGGTTTTAGCTTATGTAACTTGATGGATAGATGCTTTTCCTGAGATATGGAACAGTGTAAGATCTGGTTTACAAGAGGATTATATTTGGTTTTGGACCTGTAGATGTTGATATAGTCAAGTAGCCTTTTGGATCTTTAAGTCTAGATCCCAAAGGAGATTGTACTGCTCTCATCATTGGGAAACCTTCAGTGATATCATTGGCATAAAGTTTAGAACAGTAGTTTAGACCTACATTGGCAACCCATTTCCCACTACAGCCCTCTCCTGTGCCTTTTTTTTTTTTTATTTGTTGGAGTCTTGCTCTGTTGCCCAGCTTAGAGTGCACTGGTGTGATCTCAGCTCACTGCAACCTCCACCTCCCGGGTTCAGGCGATTCTCCTGCTTCAGTCTCCTGAGTAGCTGGGATTACAGGCGCCTGCCACTGCGCCTGGCTAATTTTTGTATTTTTTGTAGAGACAGGGTTTCATCATTTTGGCCAGGCTGGTATCAAACTCCTGACCTTGTAATCCACCTGCCTCAGCCTCCAAAAGTGCTGGGATTACAGGTGTGAACCACCCCGCCCAGCCTCCTGTACTATTATTTTACAGCCTCACAAGCCATTCAGGTATTATGAAGGTGCTATTACATTTTCTTCTTCTGGACTGTTCTGCATACTAAACTATTAACCTGAAATGCTTTTCCTTATCCTTTCTTTCTCTATCAGATACTAATTTCTTCAAGGCTCATTTTGATTGTTACTTCCTCCAATGAGCCTTATCTATCCCCTTCACTTTTTTTTTTTTTTTTTTTTTTTAAGACAGGGTTTCACCATGTTGGTCAGGCTGGTCTTGAACTCCGGACCTCAAGTGATCCACCCGCCTTGGCCTCCAAAGTGCTTGGATTACAGGCGTGATCCACCACGCCCGGCCCCCACTTCACTTTTTAAAAAAAAAAATTTAATTTTTTTTTAGAGATAGGGTCTCAGTCTGTTTGTTGCCCAGGCTGGGTGCAGTGGTGTGATCATAGTTCAGTGCAGCCTTAGACTGCTAGGCTCAAGTGATTCTCTCACCTTAGCCTCCTGAGTAGCTGGGACTACAGACTCACCCCACCAAACCTGACTAATTTTTTTCTTTTTTGTAAAGAAACAGTCTTGTTATGTTAACCAGGTTGGCCTAAACTCCTGTCCTCAAGCTAATCCTCCTGCCTCTGCCTTCCAAAGTGCTGGGATTACAGGTGTGAGCCACTGCGCCCAGCCAGCCCCTTTTCCCTCTTTTAATACATGCTTCCCTCCTGTGTTGAGTGTACTTTGCCTTCATATGTATGTCATTTATTTAATTGAACCTACATTTCAGTTGATCACTTCCCTGTTTCACCAACTAGATCATGTGTTCCTGGAGAGTAGAGATTCCACCTTTATTCAGTGTTTTACATAAAGAAAAGATAATTAATTGCAAAATGAATTAAATTGTAAAGCCAGTCTTTTCACAACCTGCATCCATAATCTCATAGTGCCATAATGTGCTTTCCCCATCCGTCTGCTCCTGATTTTCTCTAAGCTATCCTATCCCTGCAGATACCTAGAAAATGTTTTTCCTTTCATATGCAGAATTCCTGAATCTGCCCCTTTTATCATGTACTTTTCTACTTTTACAAAACTTCCCAGTGGTCATCACATGTGAAAGAATTGGCCAAGGCAGGAAAGGACATCCACAACTCGTCTTGTTCTCTGTGTCTCCTTTTTTCCCATTCTTCTGGAGTAAGTCCTGAATCCATGTAGTGTTTTTCAGTTAGGTCATTGTTGCATTTAAGATCAGGTAATTGTTAAGACTGCATTGCAGAAGAAAGGTCCCCAGGCATTTCCTAGTGCCTCCTGGAGGGATGGTACTACCTGTAGTCTCTCCCTTTCTCCCCAATCCCACATCAGCAGAGTATAGAAATGCATAAATTATGAAGATTGGATCCTTGCCATTTAAGTAATTCCTTCACAGAGGCTTAAGAATTCAGTTTGCCTTTTTAGAACTCTTTGAATAGTTGAATGTTCTTATTATCTCAGTTAACACTGGTATACATTGATTCTCAGTCTTTTAGAGTAAAATTTTATTGATCTGTTAGCCCTCTTAGATACCTCTGTTTAAAAACCTGAAACAACTGGACAAATCTCTGAATTCCATACCATTTACATATTTAAGCAACTTTTTACAGTTCTTCATAGATATCCTTAATTCATTTCCAGGATCTTTAAAAATTGATGACATTCTTAAGATATTAGAAACAGTATATAAAGCAGGCATTTACACCAACTTTATCAGTGTATCTGTTTTATTCTCTTCTACAGAAAGCAACTGTGTTCTCAAAATTAAGTACAGATTTTAGGAAAGAACACCCTGGAGTATCCCTTGCCAAAGATTTTATATTTTTTAATGGACAGAAACTTGGTCTGTTGAGATTTTATCAAGAGTACAGAAATAATCTGTCCTATCTGTTTAAATAAATTTCTCTTAAAATAATTTTTATTCAGGGGAGTAGTAGACACTAGGGACTCCAAAAGGGAGGAGAGTGGATGGTGGGGGTGGGCAGGGGTTGAAAATTTACCTATTGGGCACAATATTCACTAGTCAGGTGATAGGTACACTAAAAGCCCAGAGTTCACCTCTGTACAATATATCCATGTAACAAAACTGCATTTGTATCCCCTAAATCTATGAAAAACAAAACAAAGAATTAAAAACCTATTAACATGTAGAAAAATAATTTTTATTCAGTTATAGATAACCAAGTAATGCTAGAACTACAGTCTCTCAAAGATCAGGCATGGGTGTGCTATACAATACAGAGCTCACTATTTTGAATTAAAGGCTTGAGTTAGCCTCTGAGCCAGATTTTTCATGTAGAAAATTAGAATAGTAGTGCCTGCCTCACTGGATTAATGAGATAATATGGTTAGGTACCAAACATGCCCAGCTAATTTTGTAATTTCCCAAAAATGGCAGTTAAGGGAATCCTCAGATTATCAGATTATATAAATAACAATCTGATGTATTTACTTCCCTTTTCAATAATGAATTGTCATCATTCTTGAAAACTCTTAAGTGGGGTTACTGGATTTTTGTGAATTTGGCCTATCTTCTAGATTTGGAAGTGGCTATATTGTTTCTTTGTAAAGTTAAATTCATTTGTGTTTGTTACAGGAACAGATAATAAGATAATAAATTTAGGGGAGAAATGGCATCTGTAGTACTGGGAAGAAATTTAGATGAAATCCTCAAGGACAAGGATAGTACTATTATTTTCCATATCAGAGTTGCCAATTACAGTATTCTAGTCATTGGTCATTTTTCCGGTAGGTAGAAACTTCTGTCATATGTATGTGTGTGTGTATATATGTATATATGTGAGTGTGTGTACATGTATATGTGTGTGTATATGTGCATGTATATGTGTGAGTGTGTGTATATGTAGTGCCTGCCTCACTGGCCTGCCTCTCTGGATTAATGAGATAATGAGACACACACACACACACACACACACACACACACACACACACAGACACACGTGGGGTTTTATTTTGTTAGATAAAGATTTGCTGTTTACTTAAGTCTCAGAATAACATCTCAGGATATTTAAGGCAATGTTGTTTTGGTCTTATATCAAAGCTTTGGCTTAATTACCAAAATAGAATTCTTCAAAGAAATATTTATGGAAAAACCTAAACAGTACTCTGTAACAATGTTAGTAGCTACTTTGGGGGCCTTTTAGGTTTCAGGCATTTACTAAGGAGTTTATGTGTGTTTGCTCAGTTCAATCCTGCAAGAGGGGTACTGTTATCCTCTCTTTAAAAAATGAGAAAAATGAACCCACAAGTTAAATAGCCAGGATAAGTAGGTTTTAGAACTAGGCTTCAAGTTCCAGCTGTGCTTAACTCTAATACTTACACTCTTTCCACTCTGCTGTCTTGCCTCTCTAAAATCACTACTGCTAATTTCATAATTTACCTCCTTTGACATTTCCTTAAAATAATCTTAGTTTGCCTTTTAAGGAAAATAATGGAATGTTAATATGAAAGGCACTAGAAAAGTATTGATAGTCTTATCAAAGCATAGGTAGATCTAGAAATATATGGTTTACAGCAGTATTTGAGGAAATGTAATGTGAATCTATTAACATCTGCGTACTAGACACTAGGGAAAGCAAGTTAGAAAAAGACAAATCTAATCTTGGAATACTCATAGACCAGTGGTGTACAAGGTAGAATGGAAAAAAGGAGACTGTTTAGATAATACTCTGATCACCTATGGTTGGCATGAAAAGGATTGGCATGCAATGTTATAAAAGCAAAAACAGTAGAACTTAGAAGCTACTTAAAAATTTTGGCAAGAAGAGGAAAAGATCAGAAAGATGCTTTTACTCTTGATTATTGGAAAAAGGATGAAAACAGTTTTGTAAGGAGACAGGTCTTTTTGAAAGAGAGGCAAGGACATGGAATGCTTAGTTTGAGACAGATTTTGATTAGTCAGGGGAAACACAGAAGGATATTCCTATAGAAATAGCCATTAGGCAATTGGAATTTAAACCTAGAGACAGAGAGAGTCATCTAGGTAGCAGAGAATCTGAAACCTGGTGAGCATATCACAGTTAAATCCACAGAACTGCTATATCCAGCAGGCACTGTGGGTTCAGGGAGGCAGGGACTGAGCTCTTCAAGGTTGCAAAATGTAATAATTGTTATATTTAACATTATTTAAGTATTTCATTTCATTTGAAAAGAATTTATAGTTTAGATTTTCTTCTTCACAATACATGTCAAGAATATTTAAAGTTATTTGTAGCTGGGCATGGTGGCGTCTGTAGTCCCAGCTACTCCAGAGGCTGATATGGGAGATTTGCTTGAGACCAGGAGTTTGAAGCTGCAGTGCATAATGTTCACGCCCATGAATAGCCACTGCACTTGAGCCTTGGCAGCATAGCAAGACCCTATCTCTAAAAATAAGTTAGTTGTTACCAGATAATTTCAGTGCAAAATAACAGAAAAACTTAAGTTTTCAGTTAAAAATTATGTTTAATATGAATATATTTGATATGTTGTACATGTGGATGGAACCTCCAAAAGTAGGAATGCCTAGTGCTTTTCTGGCCTCTCTCATTTCTTTTTTATTTTTATTTATTTTTTATTTTTATTTTTTGAGACTAAGTCTCACTCTGTTGCCCAGGCTGGAGTGCAGTGGTACAGTCTCAGCTAACTACAGTCTCCACCTCCCAGGTTCAAGCGATCCTCCTGCCTCAGCTTCCCAAGTAGCTGGGATTACAGGTGTGTGCCGCCATGCCCAGCTAATTTTTGTATATTTAGTAAAAATGGGGTTTCACCATGTTGGCCAGAGTGGTCTCAAACTCCTGACTTCAAGTGATCCACTTGTCTCAGCCTCCCAAAGTGCTGGGATTACAGACGTGAGCCACTGTGCCTGGTCCCCGCTTCCTCATTTCTATTGGCACTGCATTCTAGTGGTTTAGGATTATTATAGATTCCTGCCTGGCCTCCTACCCACCAACCTCTGTATATTCCATTTCATTTACTCATGGATACCAGATTAAGCTTCTAAGTACATAGCTCTGGTAACATCAGTTCCCTAATTGGAAAAAAAAATTGATTACTTATCAGTCTTTACCTCTTAGCAGGTGAGATAGTAAAGGTTATTTGAATTAAGAATAAATTCAAACTATGCGTATTCCCATACTTTCTTTAAATATTGCCCAAACTATATTATTTACTGTTTTATAAAATATGTAGAATTTTTCTGACCTCTTGCAAATGACCCGTCTTACAAGTCTGTCAGAATTCCATTTTGAGGTATAGCAAAAATACCATCTGCTTTATAAAACTTCTTAGTCACCCCATCTCAAACCACGTATTTCTCTCTTTTCTGAATCCCCATACATGTTTGGAAAATGCCATAAATATTATAATACACATATTTTACATATTAAAACATATTATTTGACCTTCTCTCTCCGCTTCCCATTTATAAGCTGCTTTTGAATAGTGCCATATCACTACCATCATCATATCTCCTGTAGCACCTTGCTTCATACTTTGCATATACATAGTTAATAAATTTTAGGGAGAAGGATGTAATTGCATATGTAGGATTCCCATTCAGTTTTTTTATTTTTTTATTTGAGACAGAATCTCGCTCTGTCACCCAAGCTGGAGTACAATGGCTTGATCTCAGCTCACTGCAGCCTCCACCCAAGCAGTTCTCTTGCCTCAGTCTCGCAAGTAGCTCAGATTACAGGCATGTGCCACCATGCCTGGATAATTTTTATATTTTCAGTAGATTCATTGTTTCACCATATTGGCCAGGCTGGTCTCGAACTTCTGACCTCAAGTGATCCACCCACCTCAGCCTCCCAAAGTGCTAGGATTACAGGCGTGAGCCACAATGCCTGGCCCAGACTCTAACTTTGTAAAAATCATCAGTGCCTCCCTATTCTGCTCAAGTGGTGATGGTCATGACTTACGACAAGCAGTTTAGTGAAAAGCAAAGATTCTGAAGCCCAGTCCTCTGAGTTCAAATCCTGACTCTGCTGCTTATTGGCTATGTCACCTTGGACAAGTCACCTAACTTCTCCTGACTCAATTTCTTCAGCTAGAAAATGGAGATTAAGGCCGGGCACAGTGGCTCATGCCTGTAATCGTAGCACTTTGGGAGGCCGAGGTGGGTGGATCATGAGGTTGGGAGTTCGAGACCAGCATGGGCAACATGGTGAAACCCCATCTCTACTAAAAATATAAAAATTAGCTGGGCATGGTGGCGGGCGCCTATAATCCCAGCTACTCGGAAGGCTGGGGCAGGAGAATCATTTGAACACGGGAGGCAGAGGTTTTAATGAGCCAAGATCACGCCATTGTGCTCCAGCCTGGGCAAGAGGGCAGGACTCCGTCTCAAAAAAAAAAAAAAAAAAAAAAAATTAAAATAGTATACATCAACTAGGGTTGTTTTGAGGATTAACCAAGTTAATATAAGCAAAGCATTTAGATTTGTACCAGGTTTATAGTAAGCACTCAGTTACTACTATTACCTTTCCTACTACCATCATATTTACACATAAACCAGATTGAGACTTGCACTTTGATAGCCTCAGAAAATATCTGTTTAAGGAATAGAAATATTCATGCAGTTCACAAAGAAGAAAAATAATTTTGGGCATTTAACCCATGTTTTGAATAAAACAGGAGGATACTAAAGCATATTAGGGCAATTCATGCAAGAATATAAATGAACTCTAAGCTTTTTTACAAATTATGAAATATCTGATTTTAATATATGAAGATAAGTTACTTTGGGAAGCTTTTGAAAGTCAGTCTCTGATGGAGTAAGGTCTTGTTATAACACAGATGAAGAAGTTATAAATAACCTTGTTAAGATTTCTTGGTGATACAATAAACGGAAATGCTTCAGATTCTAATGAAAGAGTGGAACATAGCCACACCCAAAAAATACTCTGAATAAATAATAGGAAATTGTATTCATTCAACAAATATTTGAGCAGCTGCTAAGTGCCATGCACAGTTTTAGTTATTAGAGACCCAAAAGTGGACAAAACACAAAAATATCTACCTTCATGGGCTTTATATTCTAGTTTATGAAATATAAAAATATATGTCAGGAGGTAAAAAGTTCTGTGTAGAAAAATGAAGTCAAGAAAGAAAATAGGAAGTTTATAATGGAACCAAAGTTTGCCATTTTAAATAAGGTAATCAGAAAAGTCCTTACTGCTAAGGTGACACTGAGGCAAACACTTAAAGGAGGTGATAGAGCAAGCCATGCAGGTGTCTGCGGGAAGAGCATTTTAGAAAGAAGGAGAACACTCAGTGAGTGAAAAGCCCTGACATAGGTATGTGTCTCGCGGAGGCCATTGTAGCTGGCGGTAGTGGAGTAAAGGGATGAATGGTAAGAGATGAGGTCAGGGAGGTAATGGGATGTGGTGGTGCAGGTGTAGATCATGGCCATTGTAAGAACTTTGGCTTTTACCATGACTGACATAGAGAGCCACTGGAAGGTTTCAGGTGTAAAAAGAGTGTTGCAATCTGAATTACATTTTAAAAGAACTACTCTGGCCACTCTGCAGGTAATTAATTATAAAGATATTATTGCAGTTATAAGAGACTGTTGCATTGCTGAGACAACATGGTATACATAGTGGATAATAATACAGACTCCATAGGTAGACTATCTGGGTTCAAACACTGAGTCTGCCACTTCTTGATTTGTGATCTTGGGCAACTTAAATCCCCTATGCTTTGGTTTTCTTAGCCACAAAATGAGGATAAATAATAATATCCATCCCATAGTTTTACTATAAGAATTAAACAATGTACTAAACATGCCAAGGGTTTAGAACAGTGCTTAGCATATACCAAGTATACTATATGTATTAGCAGCTACGATTATTAATGTTGTTGTTTACTGGATATAGGGTATGTGAGGGAAAAAAGAACTGGCTAGATGTGATAGCTCAAGCCTATAATCCCAGCACTTTGTGGGGGCTAAGGCAGGTAGATCACTTGAGGACAGAAGTTTGAGACCAGCCTGGCCAACATGGCAAAACCCCGCCTCTATTAAAAATTACAAAAATTAGCCAGGTGTGGTGGCACATGCCTATAATCCCACCTATTAGGGAGGCTGAGGCACAAGAATCGCTTGAAACCAGGAGGCAGAGCTTGCAGTGAGCCAAGATCATGCTACTGTACTCCAGCCTGGGCGACAGAGCAAGACTCTGTTTCAAAAATAAATAAAAAATGAACTGACTGTTGGACATGTAAGTAGAGATACTAAGTGGGTGGTTGGATATGTGAGTCTAGTATTAAGGGAAGTATGGGCTGGTGGTATACATTTAGATTTACAATTCTAAATGGTGGTATACATTTAGAGTTCATCAGCAAATAAATGATTTTTAAGAGTAAGAAGAGTAATTAGGTCTAACATGGGATTAGGAGTATATCGTTCGAACAGCTCTTCCTTGGAGCCTCTACTCTTCACAAGCTTCCTAACAAGTCATGACAACCAGCTCAGGGAGAGCCAGATTATTGTAGACCCTACTGAGCATTTTAGATTTCTTCATTGCTTTAGAATTTTATTTTATCACAATTACTTTAAATAAATAGAATTAAGCTAAGGCTGATAAATATTTTGTTTTAATGATACTGTGTCATTGAAGTATTTGTAGCAGGAATTAACTTATAAAGGAGAACTTATTGATGGCAGTTCTATAGTCACATTGGCTGGTCTGCACATGAATTTTATATGTATTTTTAAATTCTCAGTAGTGAAAGCACCTTTTTTGTTACCTTCTCTTTTTCGTGGTTAGCACATGTCCAGAAAATAGAACATAATTTTAAACATTTTTCCACATTAACAGACTTCAGACTAATCATATGTAATATACTTCATTCTAAAGTCTTGTGAGAATGATTCTTGAATATTATAGCCTGAGTCACTGTTCTTTTTTTGGAGACCCTGTCACCCAGGCTGGAGTGCAGTGGCATACTCTGAGTTCACTGAAGCTCTGACCTCCCGGACTCAAACAATCCCCCCACCTCAGCCTCCTGAGTGGCTGGGACTACAGAGGTGTGCCACTACACCTGGCTAATTTTTGTATTTTTTTTTTTTTTTTTTTTTTGTAGAGACAGGGTTTTGCCACGTTGCCCAGATTAGTCTCGAACTCCTGAGCACAAGTGATCTGTCCATCTTGGCCTCCCAAAGTGCTGGGATTAGAGGCATAAGCCACCACACCCAGCCAATTTCTTAATTTTTTCTTGTTATAAATAGGTATTTGTATTTTGAATAATGAACATAGAGGCCAGGTTAAGTAATAGAAGAAGGTAACTAATTAGTGTACCATGTTTGGCAGGCACCATCTGACTTAATAAATCTTTAACACTTTAAAAAAAAAAATCTCATTAGAAAATGATAAGCCCATTGTATAGATGAGAAAACTAAGATTAAAAGAGAACAAGTAGGTGACCCACAACCACACAGCTAGTAAGGTGAGAAAGCCAGATTTGAACCTAGGTCTTTTTATTCTTGTCAATGCCCTTTCCACACTACATTGCTTTTACACATGGTAATTCTCAAAGCTGGGTGCTGTTGTTTTCTAACACTTTCATCGACTTAGAGAAAGTAGAGAGAGCTAAGTAACAAAGCTAAGTTAAATACTGTGCCCTAAATGGCACCACTCTGCTCCGATTAATCTATATTTTGAGGCATTGCTATTTAGGTTTTCTCTTGGGTTGTTTTCTGTCAATTAATTCAGATCAGTTAATAGATAATTTTAAGTCTGGCAAACTATCTCTTAATACTAAGAGATACAATGCAGACAAAGCAGTGTAGTATGTTTGTTATAGCAACAGATCAGAATTGTGGCTTCTGACCATATCCCTAGGTTTTTAGCACATTGCCCTGCATATAATAAATAGTCAAAATATATTTAACTGACTGATTTTTACCTTTTTCTATACAAATTAATTACAAATTCTAACATTAGCTATGAATGGGCAGTATTTGATACACTGATGCCCTGGACTCTGACAGGAGGTACGAAAGCCCCTCAGGATATGATCAGAAAAAGACACCCTGTTGAATAGGTGGGACTGCTGCTGCTTTCCTCATCCTGCCTTATAATAACTGGTGGTGGGAGGCAATCAAGTCATTTGTAAATTAGGGATAACAGTATCTGTAATGTTGTTTTTAAAACTGGAAGGTTAGCTAGCCAAGTGCATAGCCACGAGGCCAACTATATCTATCATAGGTGACTATATTACTTTGATTGTAGTGTTGAATTACATTATTCTTTTGGTTCAGACTCTCTACATATCCCTTGTTCATGCCTGAAATGTGGAAAGGTCTTGGAAGTGAATATATTCTGGAATTTCTTAATACTTAAATTTTTAAAAGAACTGCTTTCATGGCACAAAAACAACAGCCAGTGCTAACAACTTATTCTGTGCCAGATACTCTTCTAAGCCCTTTTATATTTGTTGACCCATTTTATCTTCACAGTTGTCTTCTAAAGTGAGCATTAGCATTTTACAGTTTTACAGTTGAGGAAGTGGCTGCGGAGGTTAAGTAACTTGTCCCAAATAACTTGCCAGATATGAACCCAAGCAGTTTATGCCAGAATCCATGCTTCACTACTACACTATATGGAGCCAGACTCAATAATCTTGTTTTTTGAATTTGTGCCTTTATGTGTATGTTTAAGAAAAGCCTTCCTTATTTTCCAATGCTACCTTTGAAAGGTTTTTAAATTTTGCCTTTTTCATTTGAGATTTAATTGTCTATCTGGAATGAGTTAGAAATCTAATTTTATGGCCAGGCCCAGTGGCTAACACCTGTAATCCCAGCACTTTGGGAGGCTAAGGCCAGTGGATCAACTGGGGTCAGGAGTTCGAGACCAGCCTGGCAAACATGGTGAAACCCCATCTCTATTAAAAATACAAGAAAACTAGCTGGGCATGATGGCAGGTGCCTATAATCCCAGCCACTCAGGAGGCTGATGCAGGAGAATCACTTGAACCCTGGAGGCAGAGGTTGCAGTAAGCCAAGATCATACCATTGCACTCCAGCCTGGGCAACAAGACACGAAACTCCGTCTCAAATAAAAGTTAATCTAATTTTATGTTGTTATATATGGACAGCCTAATATGCCAGCAAAGGCTGTTGAAAAAGGGAACCACTTTTCAGTTGACGCCTTCATAACTCATAGCTAAATGCTAAGTATTTATGCCTAGAGCATGGACTTCGAAGGACTTTGTTCCTAACTCAGGATATATTAAGACTGTTATCCTCCCTTGTCCTGTGATTCTGTAGTCCAATGTAGCTTTCTCTTTCTTTTCTCCTTTACTCTGCCTCTCTGCCACTCCACTCTTCTTCGTCCTCTCCTTTGGTCTTTTCCTCTCTCCTCCTCTCTCTCTGCATCTTCCTTCTCTCTTCCCCTCCCCTTATTTCTCCTTTAAAAAAAATTGTTTCTGCAAGAATTGGGAGGAATTCCAGTAATCCAGTGATTGATGGTTTCAGGTGTTAAACTACCTTACTGCTTAAGTTGTGGGTTAGTTTTCTCTAGAGGCTGAAGACCTTGGGTTCTATCTGCTGTACTCCTGCAGGCATGTTGATGATTCTGAGTAGGAGCCAGACACACTGTGGCTCCAAATAGCCCAGGTAGGTCAGAAGTCAGATTAAAGACAACCTAGTTTATTTCTTAAGTTACTATGTCAGGAAATAACATCACATCTAAAATGTGTTCACTTGTAAATATAGGGATATGTTCCGAGGAATGCAGTTAGAGAGTTTTGTTAATGTGCAAACATCACTGAATGTGCTTACACAAACCTAGATGGTATAGCCTACTACACACCTAGGCTATGTGGTATAGCCTATTGCTTCTAGGCTACAAACCTATACAGTAGGTTACTGTACTGAATACTGTAGGCAGTGTACCACAGTGGGGTTTGTGTATCTAAACATGGCTAAACAAAGAAAAGGTATAGTAAAAATCTGGTATTACAGTCTTATGGAACCACTGTTGTATATGCAGTCCATCGTTGACCGAAATGTCATTATGCAACATGTGACTATATGTTGAAAATTTAGTGTAGAGGTTTCTTTTTTTCATTTTAGAGATATAATCAAATAGGATCATGGCTCACAGCTCACTGCAATCTCTGCCTCCCAGGTTCAAGCTATCCTCTCACCTCAGCCTCCTGAGCAGCTGGGACTTCAGACACGTGCCACCATGCCCAGCTAATTTTTAAATTTTTTTGTAGAGATGGGGTTTCGCCATGTTGCCCAGACTGGTCTCAAACTCCTGGGCTCAAGCAATCCTCCCACCTTGGCCTCCCAAAGTGCTGAGATTACAGGCATGAGCCACTGTGCCTGGCCATAACTACACTTCTTTAGTCAACAGATTGCGTGTAAGTTAATATTCATATTAATACCAGAGAACCTAAGAGAGAACTAGAGCATGCAGAAGCTTTAGAGTCTTGGATCTAGTGACTTTCTTATATTTGCTTTCCTTTATATTGTGGTAGATTTTGAGCTTAATTATTAAACATAAATACTCATCAAGTCAAGGATCTGAAATCTCATTCAGAAAGAAAATGCAATAATTAGAACCTTGTGCAACCTAGAAGACATTGGGCACTGAATAAAGTGGATTTCCAGGATCTCTTGTTGCAACTCTTGGGACCTTGGTTATCTGGAACTCTGGCTGTTCCTCCCTTCTGCAGTCTCTGGCCATTTTACTGCTTGTTAGTATGTACCAAAAGATGAATTGGGCAGAAGGAAGAAGTGACACAAAACAGTTATTGTGCTGGTCTCTAACTATTCCGGATATTCTCTTTTATTAACTAGTGGAGCGTAATGTTATTTTGTCATTAATTTCAGTATTAAGTTCTCTTTTGATTTTATTTAAATGCACAGTATTTCCCATTTGTTCATCTAGAAAGAAATTATTGTTTTTATTCACATCAGTGGTAATATATTGAATTCAGTAATGAACTAAATGTGTTTTATGGCTCAGATATCAGCATAGCCCCTGCTCAGATGGCAAACTGAGGTAATACATCCCAGATGAAGAAAAGATAGAAGATGTTATCTCTAGGTTAATTATTGGTATTTCATAAATATTGAAATATATTTGAGTGATAAATATCAAAACAAAGTTGGTGCATTATTGTCATGAAAATATGAGGAAGGAGGTAACCTTGTATATGGTTCTTTCTGCTACCTAGTACAGATTAAGATGGGAACCAAGAAAAGGGGTGTGATCTTAGTCTCCAGGATGGTAATTTGGCATTTATACTGGGGATATTTATTACCCTAAGAAGGTTATTTTATTACTCAGTATTCATTAATCTGTTGCAGTTTTTTTTTTTTTCTTTTTAGAGACAGGGTCTCTCTCTGTCACTCAGGCTGGAGTATAGTGGTGCAGTCATAGCTCACTGCAGCCTGGAACTACTGAGCTCAAGTAATCCTCCCACCTCACTTCCCTAGTAGCTAGGACTACAGGTGGTTGCCACCATACCTGTCTAATTAAAAAAAAAAATATGTAGAGAGTGGGGTCTCACTGTGTTGCCTGGGGTGGTCTTGAACTCTTGGCCTCAAGTGATCCTTCTCCTTTGGCCTCCCAAAGTGCTGGGATTATAGATGTGAGCCACTGTGCCTGGCCAAGAACAGTTTTTTCTAGAGCCTTCTTTGGGCCCTACTCAAATTCACCACCACAAGCCACACCCATGGATGTCCTTGTAAAGGATTTTTTTCTCCTGAATTTGGGAAACTTGACCTCCCCAGATTTAGCTAACTGTGTTGAAGAGTGAACATTTATGCTTTTAAATCTGACTGTCTTGTCTTTTTCTTCAACTCCTTTGAATGGTTCTCACCCACATGAAAGGAAAAGTGTATGTGCTTTGGAGTCCCTTGCTTAACAAAAACCTTTTACTGGATAAAAGTCACAAAATTTGGGCTCCAAAAGACCTGACCTTTGTCCCTGACTTGTTTATTTAGCTCTTACTGTTCCTGTCCCTGAGTTTTCAAGTTTTCTTGCCCAACATTCTCACTTTTGATTTGGTAATACTCACCTCTGCCACTTTCAGCAGTACATTCCCATCTTGCCTCCAACCATCTCTAGCTACCAATTAAGTGTCCTCCTTAGAATATAGAGGATGATCCATTACCCTTGACATGATTTAGGTAAAAAACATTGTAATAAAAATTGCGTTTTTTTTTTTTTTGAGACGGAGTCTTGTTCTGTCGCCAGGCTGGAGCACAGTGGCGCAATCTCGGCTCACTGCAACTTCCACCTCCCGGGTTCAAGCAATTCTTCTGGCTCAGCTCCCTAGTAGCTGGGACTACAGGCGCATGCCACCACACCTGGCTAATTTTTTTTGTATTTTTAGTAGAGACGGAGTTTCACTGTGTTGGCCAGGATGGTCACGATCTCTTGACCTCGTGACCCGCCCGCCTCAGCCTCCCAAAGTGCTGGGATTACAGGCATGAGCCACCGTGCCCCGCCTCTAAAAATTGCATTTTTATATCTAGCCGATAACATACCTATTCTGTCGACATTTTTAGGTGACCATAATCTATAAGTGTGGATTAGAATTACAGTGATGTCTGAACACCAAAAGGGTTTTCATATAACTGGAATGCAAATGCAACTTGTTTTATGTAGATGTTCTTCTGAATAGAAATTATATGTAAAGAAAGTGAATTAATTCATACTTTAATTATATGTAAAGAAATTAATTCATACTTTAAACCCACTAAGAGAGTTTTATTGTGTGAAGAAACACTGAAAAATCCTCTAGCAAAGGAAGATTCCACAGCTTATATCTTGTGCAGATCTTTTTTCATATATCTGTTTTGCTTAAAGTATACTTGTACAAGGATAGTATATAAGAGAGAGACAGGGCTTGCATAGGACAAGGGGGAATTACAGGTCAGTTAACTACTGATTTGAAAGTAGATGCATTTCCAGTACATTTTGACCCATTGATTTTGGAGACCTAGTCCTCTTGGGCTTCTTCTAACATCTACCTCTTGTTTTTATGATAGATCGAGCGGTTGGAAGTAAGCAGCCTTGCCCAAACATCCAGTGCAGTGGCCTCCAGTACTGATGGCAGCATCCACACAGACTCTGTGGATGGAACACCAGACCCTCAGCGCACAAAGGCTGCCATTGCTCACCTGCAGCAGAAGATCCTGAAGCTCACAGAACAAATCAAGATTGCACAAACAGCCCGGGACGACAACGTTGCTGAATACTTGAAGCTTGCCAACAGCGCAGACAAACAGCAGGCTGCCCGCATTAAGCAGGTCTTTGAGAAGAAGAACCAGAAATCTGCCCAAACTATCCTCCAGCTGCAAAAGAAACTTGAGCACTACCACAGGAAGCTCAGAGAAGTGGAGCAGAATGGGATCCCCCGGCAGCCAAAGGATGTCTTCAGGGACATGCACCAGGGTCTAAAGGATGTGGGAGCAAAGGTGACTGGCTTCAGTGAAGGTGTGGTGGATAGTGTCAAAGGTGGGTTTTCCAGCTTCTCCCAGGCCACCCATTCAGCAGCAGGCGCTGTAGTCTCAAAGCCCAGAGAGATTGCCTCACTCATTCGGAACAAATTTGGCAGTGCAGACAACATCCCCAACCTGAAGGACTCTTTAGAGGAAGGGCAAGTGGATGAGGGGGGGAAGACTTTGGGAGTGATTTCAAACTTTCAGTCAAGCCCAAAATATGGTAGTGAAGAAGATTGTTCTAGTGCCACTTCAGGCTCAGTGGGAGCCAACAGCACCACAGAGGGCATCGCTGTAGGAGCATCCAGCTCCAAAACAAACACCCTGGACATGCAAAGCTCAGGATTTGATGCACTACTACATGAGATCCAGGAGATTCGGGAAACCCAGGCCAGACTAGAGGAATCCTTTGAGACTCTCAAGGAACATTATCAGAGGGACTATTCCTTAATAATGCAGACCTTACAGGAGGAGCGATATAGGTAAGTCATGTGGAATTAATATCTGAAGTTGTTTGTGTAGGTTTCTCGTTCCTTTAGATATGGGGAAATGGCTTTAAAAAGTCTTTGTTGGGCCGGGCGCGGTGGCTCACGCCTATAATCCCAGCACTTTGGGAAGCTGAGGTGGGCAGATCATGAGGTCAGAAGATTGAGACCATCCTGGTTAACATGGTGAAACCCAGTCTCTACTAAAAATACAAAAAAAATTGCCGGGCATGGTGACATGTGCCTGTAGTCCCAGCTACTGAGGAAGCTGAGGCAGGAGAATCACTTGAACCCAGGAGGCAGAGGTTGCAGTGAGCCGAGATCATGCCACTGCATTCCAGCTTGGACAACAGAGTGAGACTCCGTCCCAAAAAACAACAACAAAAAAAGTCTTTGTCTTTCTCTAGAGTGTCCAGAGCACTTGCAGTATGTTGTAAGACAGCCGCATGAGTTCCTGATGAAGCATTGTTATAACTTTCCAGTCTTCCATGCCAGTTTAGAACTTTAAAATGAAGTCCAAGCTTTCTAAAGTATTCTGTCTGTGTATTTATAATTACAAAACTACACAATCATTGCAGTATGCAAGTGTACTACATGGAATTCAAAAGATCTGTAATTCTTAGAACTGTGTAGATATCAAAGATATCACCCGGGCAAAATGTAGTGACTTCTATAGATATTTGGCTTTAAATACACTTATCTGAACAATTGTTATAGAAATATTAGACTGGAAATAAATCCAAGTAAGAATGTTTGTTACCTATATTATGAATTGACAAATGTTTGAATGAGATTGGACTTAAACATGAAGTGTTTTTACAGGAGTTGGAAAATTCTCAAAAGGCTAAGTGCTTTGAATCGTAGTCTGTGTTAAAGGTAGAAGCTGGTCTCTTGTGTGTGTTTCATATTACGCTACATATTCATATTAGACCATTCTCGGCTGTACTCCAAATATGTGTCCTTTCTCCTTGTTTCCTTCACATGTAGTGCGAAAAAATATTCTCTGTGGATAGATCCAAACTTTGTTAGCCAGAGACAGGCCACCTAATGATGCAAATTGAGGACTAGTCGTACAGGAGCTATAGGTCAAGTTAGGCCTTGAAGGACCTAAGTTCTAGCCCTGTCCCAATTTTTTTTTTTTTTTAAATATAAATTTAAAAATTTCTTTTGGCTCTGAGTACAGACCCAATTATTAACTAGAGGAAATCCTCAGTACTTCTACTGTAATATCAGGAGTTGAACAGATAATCTCTTAATATCCCTTTCACCTTTTAAAAAGAAGTGTTTTTAGAAATTTGCTTTTATAAGGTAATCTTAGGGTCTGAAACAAATTGTTCATATGTATAAATTAGCTCTAAGAAGAGTTACAACAGCAAGTTTTTTTCAGATGGTGACAATGCTAATCAGTAATTCAGCCTGCCTCTTTTCTTACTCTTCTGTTTTTTTAATTCTAACTTAAGACTTTAAGGGAGAAGAAAAGAGAAATGGTTGTGGGAAGGAGAATTAAAGTTCTAAAAGCAAATACTGTACATTACTATTTTTATTTCAATGTTTTATAAATTCTTTAGTATACTGAGAAGACAATGTCTTATTCAATAAGTGATATAACAGACATTCAAATGGACTCTAAAAATAAAACAACTGGTTGTTTGTACCATATTAAACCTAACTCCCAAGTTCAAATTCCAGTTTTTCCACTTACTAACCTTGAAAACCTGGGCCAGTTTCTTCAGTTCTCTCTAAGTCTTGGTTTCCTTATCCCTAACATAGAAATAGTAATAGTTCTTTATAAGATTATTGTGACATTTAAGTGAAATTGTTTGGGTAAAGCACATAGCTCACTGCCTGGCCCCATAGTGCTCTATTGATGTTAGGGGAGCAGCTGCTGTTAACCCCACTTAGAACATGAAGACTTACTCCATAGTCAGTTAAAACAAATTTTAAAACCACAAAAAAAAACTGCCTACTTTGACTCTTGTATTTTGGTTTTGTTTTGGACTGGCTTTGTTTTGTTTTTGGTGCCTGCGCTGGAGTGCAGTGGCGTGATCTTGGCTCATTACAGCCTCCACCTCCTGGGCTCAAGTGATCCTTGAATCTCAACCTCCTGAGTAGCTGGGACTGCAGGTGTGCACCACCACACTTGGCTCATTTTAAAATTTTTTTTTTTTTTGTAGAGACAGGGTTTCATATTCCCCAGACTGGTCTTGAACTCCTGGGCTCCAGCGATCTGCCCTCCTTGGCCTCCCAAAGTGCTGGGGTTACAGGTGTGAGCCACCATGCCCCACCAACTCCTCTATTTTGAATGGATACCTTGCAGTTTTTAAACTGCCCCAGAGCTTAAAATTCATATAGAGCTTGTTAGGTCTTCACATCAAGATGTAGAAAGTCAAGATACGAGAAAATCAAAAACAGGTCTCTCAAGCCACCTTTGAATCCCTTTAGTGTAAGTCAGAGACAGAATAGAATATTAGCTGCTCATTAACACCTCATTAGAAGAATCAAGTTCAAGCCACTTAGGAGGTAATGAGCAGTGCATTTCTTTCATTGCACATTGGGTTCCTTCTAGTAGGTGAATGACTAGTTTTATGGAATGAAAACAGAATAAAGAAAACTTGAATTTTCAAAAAGAGAGGTAAAACCAGTGGGACAAGGAGAAGACATAATATGTAATCTGACTTGTTTTGTTTTCCCACTTCAGCTTTAGAATGATTTTTTTCCTTAAAACATAATCTTGACAAAAGAAAGCCTTTTTTCTCCCTGAGGAAGGGAGTGGAAAAGTCACAACTATTTTACTTTATTTTTGTTGTTCCAATAATTCCCTGTATAAAGCAGATAGAGATTTCCCCTCCATTATATATGGCTTTACACAGCAAATATATTCATCTAATTTTGATCTTTAAATGCTTTCACATAAATAAAATTTTCTTTTCTTTTTTTCTGAGATGGAGTCTCGCTCTGTAGCCCAGGCTGGAGTGCAGTGGCGTGATCTTGGCTCACTGCAACCTCCGCCTCCCAGGTCCCAGCTCAAGCAATTCTCCTACCTCAGCCTCCCAAGTAGCTGAGATTACAGGCATGAGCCACCATGCCCAGCTAATTAAAATTTTTCTACAAATTGAAGTCTTTTTTTTTTTTTTAAGAGTCAAGGTCTTGCTATATTGCCCTGCTGGTCTTGAACTCCTGGCTCAAGCAGTGGTTCCACTTCTGCCTCCTGAGTAGCTGGGACTGCAGACACATGCCACCATGCCTGGCTTTGACATCTATTTGTTGTTGTTGTTGTTTTTTGAGACTTTTATTGCCCAGGCTGGAATACAGTGGCGCAGTCTCGGCTCACTGCAACCTTTGCCTCCCAGGTTCAAGTGATTCTCCTGCCGTAGCCTCCTGAGTAGCTGGGATTACAGGTGTCCCATGCCCAGGTAATTTTTTGTATTTTTAGTAGAGACGGAGTTTCACTGTGTTGGCCAGGCTGGTCTCAAACTCCTGACCTCGGGTGATCCACCTGCCTTGGCCTCCCAACGTGCTGGGATTGCAGACATGAGCCACCACGCCTGGCCAGAAACCTATTTTAAGCACTGAAACTTTTCACATTTTAAACATTTTGGGGAAGTTTCTCTGCCTTCTTTTACAAAGTACACTGAACCTAACTTAATGGAAAAAGCTTAGATATGGTAATATTCTAGCTTAGAGTGATACGTTAGTGAAACTACATTTATGTGCCTCTACAGTAAATGGTCCTAGGCTTTTTTTAGTTCATCTGCTTTTTTAATAATTTTTTTTCTCCTTTCCATTTCTTCTCTACACAGTAAGTGAGCTGCCTGCAGCAGCCTCTCTTTACTAATTCTACTTCTACTCTGTTGTAGGCTTTGCTTTGTGTGTAGGAAGAAAGTAGGCTGTGGATGGAGATTCTTCTGTGACCAAGAACCAGTTAATGCATGCATGGCTGCTCGAGATACATTTTTTTTTCTATGCTTTAGTTTATTTTACTAGTATCTGAGTTGATGAGAGGGAGGCCATGCACAGTGTTGCTGCTTTATTTGATGATGATGGTGACAAGGCCATTACCACTAACAGTATTAGGTTAAACTCCTATGAAGTGCCTCGTGCTAGATGCTTTAGGTACATTTGCCAATCCTCACAATAGCCCTACAGGTAAATTGTATTATTCCCATTTTAAAGATGAGGAAATTAAGGCTCAATGGGGTTTTAAAATTTGCCAAAGGTCACTCAGTAAGTGGTAAAGCCAAGATTCAAAACCCAGTTTTATCTGACTTCAAATTCAGTGTTGTTTTCATACCAGGATGGTGTTTTTCAACGCTCAGTCCTGAAATCTATATGGTTTAAAGTCCAGCTCTCTGAAGCATTAGATGCATTGGCAATGGGTATTAGGCCTATCCCAAGTTGAAGTAAATGTTTTCTGTAAGTTGAGTCATTGTTTTTAACATATTTTATAAAAATTCTATGAATATGCAAGCTCTGGAAAGTTTTCTAGGCCAGTACAACAGTGTAGTTAAATAGGTGAAACCTTCTTAAGGAAATCCCTACTCCAGTTATTATTTCCCCTTCTCAGAGTCCCTTCTCAATAATGTCCTTGGCTTAATGTGTTTCCATTGCTCTCTACCCGAGTGAGTAGCTCCAGGTGAAGATAGTTGCCCAAGACCATCTCCTTAACTCTGGAATAATCAGAAACATTTCAAAGCCTGTAGAGTACAGTCTCTCTCTCTTCACCCACATAATTGTACCATGACTGACACAGTATTTTTTCAGTACCCACATGCACTTACCCTAGGAAGCCATTGTGGCAGAGCTTGGATCTGAACTCCACCTCAACCTTTGACTAGTGACTAGGTATTGAATTTTACCGTTGTACTTTCAGCTGTGAGTGAGATCATGTGCTTGGCAAAGGCAGAAGACAAGGTTTAGAAATTGTTTTAAGTAATGAGACCTGTGCTGACTTCAGATTCTTGTCCAGTTTCTTCATTCTATGTTTGTTAGTGGCAGCTGGGTGCGCAGTACTTCAGAAGTAGAAGGGACCCTTAGATATCTAGATAAATCTCATTTACAGATGAGAACACTGAAGCACAGAAAGATGAAGTGACTTTTACTAGATCACGCAGTAAAATGGTTTTACATATATTTAATTTGCTGCTAGAAACTGAGGATTAGTTCTATTCCTGTAGTGAGTGTAAATATGTTAATGGGCTACCAAAAGAAAAAGTACAGCTGTAGCAAGGTGTACTAAAAATAAGAGAGAACTAGGAAAACATTAATTGAGAGTTTTGCTGGTTTCTTTGGTAGTTTTTTCTTAGCGGATCTGGCCTGGAATCCTACTGAGCTACTACCTGTATAAAACAATGTCCCGTAGGGCAGGCTAAAAACCCTCCAGGTGTCGACAAGCATTAATGCCATTTTTGAAAGCTTGTATTTGAAGGGGATTACTGTCCTTTGGAAATCAGCTTCTGAGAATGTTTGCATTAAACCCAGGGATATTTTAAATTGCACTGAGTCATAAGAGCAAAAATACAGAAGGAGACAGTCATCCTGAGCAGTCATCACATGTGGTAGAACAGTTAGTAACTAGGCTGACCCAATTAGGCACAGGCGGTTAAAGTTCTAAATAAACAAATGGTTTTTTAAATATAATTTTAGTTGATTTGACCATCATTGGACATAAGACCATTGCTTATGCTCAGAGATAGCTGTTTTAGCCCCTTTATTCTAGGTGTGAGACCTGTCAACTGAAAAGTGATCTGAGAATTTCCAGAAGATATGTAGGCTAGATTTGGACAATAAATTTGAAATAGAAACTGAGGATACTGAATCAAATTAGCCCTTCATTTATAAGAGAAGCAAAATCCCAATTAGGATATATTCTTATGAAGTATACGACCTTCCATAAAAGAGATTTATGGGTGAGCTCATCCTAGTTTAGCCACTAAAAAGGAATGGAGGGGATTAATTAATCTTATTCCTTGGGTGGACAAACTAATTTGCTTGCCAGTTCTTAACAGATTACATAACTCATCTGAGCCTCAGTTTCTCCCTCTGTAAAACCGTAATATTTATTGTACATGATTGTTGAAATTATTAAAGGAAATGACATACATGGAAGTACCTAGTATGACATTTGGTTTAGAGTAGGAGCTCAACAAATGCTCCCTCCTCCACTTTTTCTAGGGGAATACAAAGATATGGGTTGTGCCATAATGTTAGAAAGCTGTCATTACCAAGTCTATAAGTTGCCCAGAAAGTCTCTCTAGTTTTTATTTATTCCCTGTATTCTTTAGATATTTACTGTTTTCTTGTCTTTAAGATAATACATTACCTACCCTTTAAATTTTATGGGAGACTGATATCTTTTCCCCTTTTCAGCAGAAGGCTAGTTCAGTGTTTCTTAGCCTCTTTTCAGGCTTCAACCCAAAAATGTTCACAAAAGATAAGGAGAAAAAAATCCACTTTCCCCAATTCAGCTAGGAATCTATTCAGGCCCCCACCACATGTCATACCCCCGTCCCCCAGCTGTGTCTGTCTACTCTGGTCAAACCCTGTCAGAAGCTATTTTGGGTCTCTGGTATGCATTTGGGAAATAGCCCAGTCTTCTCCCATAGTTGCCTGTGGGTGTTTGCCCTTGGACCTAGTTCTTGCTGTTTCTCTCAATACCTGCTCTACAAGTTTCTTCAGCCATCCTGCCATAGTGACCTATTGCCAAACTAGGGAAGCACCATTGGTTCTCAGAGATGGCTCCAGACTTTTGAGCCACACCCAAAGAGAAATGCTTTAGGTCAAAGCATTCCCAGCCTGTGCACTCACCCAGTCTCCCATTCATCAGGAATTTGACACAAAAGGGCCCCTGGCTTATCTCTGATCTAGGAAGGTGACTACTGTGTTGATTAATCTAGTGACCAAAACACTTTGAAGTTTAGTATTTATTTATGAATTATTTACCTACAACAAAATCTTGATGTGTTTAATACTTTGTAGATAGAACAGGTTTTGCTTCCAGTGGGGGATGAATTTCACCTACCAAAATATGATACTTGCTTTTAGAAAAAATAATCTTACAGTGCAAAGGCTTTCTGTTTGCTGATAGTTAAGCTCATGCCATATTTAAGTGTCCAGGTTCTCTTTGGGTTGTAATAATTTAGGAAAGACCTTGAGTAAAAATCCTCAAAATAAGATTATTAATCTCATGCTACTTGTAATCCAAGCAGAGGTGCATGAATATCATTTGCCAGCCAAAATCATATATAGTCATGTGCTGAATAATGACATTTTGATCGACAACATATAAGACAGTTGTTTCATAAGTTTATAATGCCGTGTTTTGTTTTTTTTTGAGATAGCATCTCACTCTTTTGCCCAGGCTGGTGTGCAGTGGTGCAATATCAGCTCACTGCAACCTCTGCCTCCCGATTTCAAGCAATTCTTGTGTCTCAGCCTCCAAGTAGCTGGGATTATAGGCATGCACTACCAAGCCTGTATATTTTTACTGTGCCTTTTCTATCTTTAGATATGTCTAGATACACAGACACTATTGTGTTACAGCTGTCCACAATTGCCTACGGTATAGTAACCTGCTGTATAGCTTTGTAGCCTAGAACAATTGACTGTGCCATATAGCCTAAGTGTACCATAGACTGTACTATCTAGATTTGTGTAATTACACTGTATGGTGTTCACACATGATGAAATAACCTAACAACTCATTTCTCAAGATGTGTCCCCATCAAGTGAGACGTGACTGTACTTGTATGATTAAGAACCTCCCACCCACTCACCTTCTCCCATCTCCCGCTTTGTGTCTGGAGAGTTCTAGTTAGCATCCTGTAAACAGGTTAAATTTCCTTAAAGCAGAGTTCTTAGTTTTTTTTTTTTTTTTTAAAGACTTTCACATGTGAAAGTCTATAAAACATATATCTTCCTTTTTCCCCCCTACTTTTTGGTTTGGTGTTAATATTTAAAAAGACAGTGTTGTTTGTACCTGGTTTCTCCATTTTAGAATTTAGACAGAAAGTAAACACTAGAAAAGAAAGTATGCCAAGAAGATTATAATGTTAGTAATGGCGATAGTGGGAAGTCAGTGGGAACTAGAACATAGGTGTTTTTTTTCTTTTTGAGACAAGGTCTTACTCCGTCACCTAGGCTAGAGTGCAGTGGCGCAATCTCACCTCACTGCAACCTCTGCTTCCTGGGCTGAAGCAGTCCTTTCGTGTCAGCCTCCCAAGTAGCTGGGACTACAGGCACATGCCACCGCGCCAACCTAATTTTTTTGCATTTTTAGTAGAGACAGGGTTTCACCATGTTGCCCAAGCTGGTCTCAAACTCCTGGGCTCAAGCAATTTGCCCTGTTGAAAAGTTTTTAAAAAGACAATAACAGACATGAGCCAAGGTGGTTCAGATCCTTATTAAACCTCATTACTACTAGGGAGTCACTGCATCCTTCTGAGCCTCTTGTTTCTTTTAGTTTGTGGATTTTTTCTGTTTGTTTGAGACAGGGTCTCACTCTGTCATCCAGGCTGGAGCGCAGTGACACAGTCTTGGCTCACTGCACCCTTAATCTCTCAGGCTCAAGTAATCCTCCCACCTCAGCCTCCTGAGTAGCTGGGACTGCAGGTGCATGCCACCATACCCAGCTAATTTTTGTATTTTTTGTAGAGACAGGGTTTTGCTCTGTTGCCCAGACTGGTCTCCAACTCCTGGGCTCAGGTGATTCACCCACCTTAGCCTCCCAAAGTACTGGGATTACAGGTGTGAGCCACCACACCCAGCCTGGGCCTCCTGTTTTTTATTTATAAAATTCCTACCTACTCCCAGGTAGGAAGGAGATGAGTATTAATGTAGAAATATCTTCATAAATCTTAGCTCCTTAGAGGCAGATGGTACAATAAAAAGGCATAGGGGGAGAGGTAGTTATAATTGTTCTTATTATTGGTCCCAGTATTTTGATGTTTTGATGCTTATGATAAGCAGGTTAGATCCAACCCTAAATTCCTTCTCTACACACATTCCTCTACCCAAAAACACCATATTTACTGGGCCCTCTTTGTTAGCTTATTTTCACAACCAGAATTTCACATATAAGTTACATAAACCAAACTGAGGCTGTTGCCCTAAAAAACTGTTCGTGCCGAGTATGATCAGGTTTGTGCTTTCAAATCATAGATTGTAAGGTTGTAAAAGAGCTGAGAAACAGGCCACGCCTGTTTGGAACTAGCCTGAGCAACATAGCGAAACCCTGTCTGTACCAAAAAATAGAGAAATTGGCCGGGCACAGTGGCTCACGCCTGTAATCCCAGCACTTTAGGAGGCCAAGGCAGGTGGATCACCTAAGGTCAGGAGTTTGAGACTAGCCTGGCCAACATAGTGAAACTCTGTCTCTACTAAAAATACAAAAATTATCCAAGTGTGGTGGTGCACGCCTGTAGTTCAGCTACTCAGGAGTCTGAGGCAGGAGAATCTCTTGAACCCGGGAGGCGGAGGTTGCAGTGAGCTGAGATTGTGCCACTGCACCCAAGTCTGTGCGACAGAGTGAGACTCTGTCTCAAAAAAAAAACCAAAAAACAGAGATTAGGCTGGTAGCAGACACCTGTAATCTCAGCTACTTTGTAGGCTGAGGTGGGAGGATCACTTGAGCCCAGGAGGCAGAGGTTGCATTGAGCCAAGATCTTACCACTGTACTCCAGACTGGGTAATACCAAGACCCTATCTCAAATAAAAAAAGGTGGGGAGTACAGGGAGCTGAAAAACAAACTTCCACAGTCTGGGTGTGAACAAATTCAGGGAAAATGTCTTAGTAATGACAGGCCAGTGAAGTTCTTTAAAGGCATTGAGGGCAACCCAGAAGACCTGCATTCCAAGATGCCAAGGGCATTTTGCCAGTGTCTTTGTTAATCAGATTTTACAAAAGCCTCAAAGTTTATGGCTTTCTCAGTTTCCTCCCTGATGTTTCCTGCAAATTGGAAATGCCTACTATGGTAACTCAAACACAAGTGTTTGTGTGAGTTTAACAGGTTCTCAGCTACACAATAACAGCTGCAACTTTTCTGTTCTTTCAGAAAGTTGCCATTCTCCAGGTAATTCTTACAACTGGAAGAGGGAAACAAATGCTGGTAGTTATTAGTTGATGAATTAATGGGGTCATTTCAACCAGACTCACAGTGGGTCTTGCCTCAACTTTGAATTCTGCAGCTTTATATCACCTTGGCAAGTCTCTAAACCTGTTCATCTGTTTCTACTGAGTTCATTCTGCCTACCCAAACACTGCTTTGCTATTTAGCTACTTGCTAACAAAGTATTATCTCTGGGAACAATAGTTGTATTTTCTCATTTGGGAAGACTCAGCTTGAGGAGAACTTGCTGATAATTTCCCATGTAACTGTGAGTAAACTGTTCAGCCTCTGAATGACTTTATTTTCTGTAAGAGCATGGTGAGGATTAGCAGTTTCTATTATCTCTTTCTGGAGACTTGAAAAGATTAGATAAAATTTACTTTAGCTGAGCACAGTGGCACAGGCCTATAGTCCCAGCTACTCAGGAGGCTGAGGTAGAAGGATCACTTGAGCCCAGAAGTTTGAAGCTGCAGTGCACCATGATTACGCCTCTGAATAACCACTGTACTCCAGCATGGACAACATAGTGAGACTGTCTCTTAAAAAAAAAAAAAAAAAATTTACTTGAGACACCTTCCCTCACACACGTACATAGGTGGGCTAGTTTCACCAGTACAAAGGAAAGTTTGGAACAGGCCAGTGCATGGAACTATTTGAATTATCTGGCAAACTTAAGCCAGGGAAATGGTAGGAACCTAGCTGTATGAAATAAGAAGTAAGAGAGGCTTATACCTAGGGTTGAAGAGGATAGAATGTGTGCCCAGTAAACCCATTTATGTGAGGTCATAGGAAAAACATTATAAATATCCTGGAAACAGTGAAAATTTCAAAATATATACAATTGAGAAAGTGGACATAAAGAAATGGAGGCTTAAGGCCATGGACAGTGGCTCATGCCTATAACCCCAAGACTTTGGGAGGCCAAGGCGGGAAGATCACTTGAGTCCAGAAGTTCAAGACCTGCTTGGGCAACATGGGAAAACCCCATCTCTACAAAAAATACAAAAAATTAACCCGGTGTGGTGGCACATGCGTATAGTCCCAGCTACTTGGGAGGCTGAGATGGGAGGGTCACTAGAGCCTGGGAGATTGAGACCACAGTGAGCCATGATCACACCACTGCACTCCAGCCTGGGTGACAGGGAAAACCCTGTCTCAAACAACAACAAAAAAGGCTTAGAGAAAAAGGAAGTGGGAATCAATGAACAGTGGAGTAAGATCATGTGGCAGTAAACAAGCAGTCTTTTTGAACTACCTCATTAGGGATTGTTGGGGAGAACTAGGAGAATCACAGAAGAGAAAAATGAAACTAAATGTATATTTGTGATCTATCTGTCTCACAGAGCACCTCTTCTGTGCCAGGTATTTGATGTCTGTCTTCTCCTTTAATCTTTACAATTGCCCTTTGGAGTAGGTAGATTTCCTCTTTATACATGGATGAACAGGATCACCCAAGCTAGTGAGTTGCAGAGCTGTGGCTTTTAATTCCAAAACCCAGACTAAGCCGATGCATTACCTGGTACAAACTGCATTGTGAAACATTCTAGGTGCAAAATGGCAGGAGCACCTCTAGACACAATATGGGATGAACCAAATCTAGTTTGAAAATGACTTCCAGGCCGGGTGCAGTGCTTCACGCCTGTAATCCCAGTACTTTGGGAAGCTGAGGTGGGCGGATCATGAGGTCAGGAGATTGAGACCATCCTGGCCAACATGATGAAAACCCGTCTCTACTAAAATACAAAGAATTAGCTGGGTGTGGTGGTGTGTGCCTATAGTCCCAGTTACTTGGGAGGCTGAGGCAAGGGAATTGCTTGAAACTCTCAAGGCAGAGGTTGCAATGAGCCGAGATCACGCCACTGCACTCGAGCCTGGTGACAGACCGAGACTCCACTTAAAAAAAAAGAAAGAAAGAAAATGACTTCCGGAATCTTTGGCATGTTTGCAAACTTCTTATGATAAACATGGTTTATAGTAAGGTTCAAAAGTGTTAAGAAGTGCTGAGGACTTTTGCAAGTACTCTCTGATACATATATATTTATCACCAGCTCACATACTAAATGAATCCCAGTATTTCACACCTGATTTTACATAACCCTTAAATTACCACCACTATTTTGTGAATCTCTTTACCCCTGTTTGTTGTTGTTAAAATCAATATGTTGGAAGGCAGCTATGCCACAAACATTTTAAGTATCTATAGCTTAAAAAGATGAAAATAGCCAGGTAAGGTGGCCCACACCTGTAGTCCCAGCACTTTGGGAAGCCAAGGCAAGAGGATTGCTTGAGCCCAGGAGTTCAAGACCAGCCTGGGCAACAAAGTAAGACCCTTTCTCTAAATATAAATAAATAAATAAATAATAAAATTAGCCAGACATGTTGATGCATGTCAGTAGCCCCAGCTACTCAGAAGGCTGAGGTGGGAGGATCTCTTGAGCCCAGGAATTTGAGATTGTAGTGAGCCATGATTGCACCACTGCACTCCACCCTGGGTAACAAGACCCCATTTCTTTTTTTAAGAAAAGGAAAACAGGTTCCCTGACTACAAGAATCAAACTCTAGGGGTTAGGAAAGATCTCAGGTGTCTAGTTAAGTCTCTTTCAATAGAGGATTTATTTCTGCAGCATCCCTGACAAGCAGCCTCTCCTTGAATATCAATGGTGGCAGGGTCTCATTTTCTCGAAGATATTTTTTTTCATTGTTAGATAGATACAGCTATTAGAAAGTTCTTTCTAAAACTGAACTAAAGACCACTCTTTGTAAGACTTGCTCCTTAGTTCTATGGCATTACAAAGAACAAGCTACCCCCTCATTACATGACCTCTGATATCTGAATTCAGCAGTAGGAAGTAGTTCCCTATTTCTATAGAATTAATCCCAGGTAAAGTCTTGGCTGCACTTGAATCTGTCAAGACCATTTTGAATTCAGCCTGCTTCTTGCCTCATGCTATTTGTGAAGATAAGCATGCCTTGTATTCTGCTGTCTTCATTTGGGTTGTTTATACTTTTTGGCTATGATAATTAATGCTGGTATGAACATTTGTGTACAGGCTTTTGTATAGAAATAAGTGTTCATTTCTTTTCAGTTATATCTGGAGTAGAATTGCTGAGTCATATGGTAACTGTTAACTTTTTGAGGAGGTGCCAAATTGTTTTCAGAGCAGTCGTACCATTTTCCATTCCCAATAGCAGTATATGAGGGTTCAGATTTCTCTATGCCCTCACCAACTCTTATCTTTTAATTATAGGTTCAGAATCTTTTTATTACACTCCTTGTTCTCCCCTCAACTCCACTTTGACATCAAACTCCAAACCATCATATAAGTGTAGTTCTTTTCAGCTCCCTTTGGCTAAGTGATTTGGATCGCTAGCACTCTGACTCAGATTTCTTACTTACGAAGAGAGTTAGTTGATCTGGGCTTCTTTAATTTTAAAATGACATCATATTGTAAAGTTTGAGAACTTGGATTTTAAAGTCAAAACTGGATTCAAATCCTTCCTGCCCTACTTGATATTTATGTGCCCTTGGGCAATTCACTTTAGAACATCTCTGACCTTCTGTTTCCTCATCTATAAAATGTAGGTAATACCTTCTACCCTCTTGAGGTTCTTGAAATGGATTTGCATAGTAGGCACTGATTAAATTGTTGCTGTTGCTGCTGTTTTTAAATCTATTCTACTGGTATGTATAAGCCATGTTTAATATCAAATAAGATTCCTAAGAGGCCTAAAATTTGTGGGCTAAGAGGTTGTGTGGTAGCCTATGGGACACATGCAGAGATGTCATATGTGTCTGCTTTCATCAGAATGCAGGCTGGTAACCACCACCCTGCTCCCCTCCCTGCCACTCAACAGTCCTTAGTTTAGGAGAGTAATTTGCTGCCAGATACAACCTTTAAAAAATGCCACTTTAAAAAAGTCTCTAGCTCCTCTCTGGTAAAAAGCGAGAATGATGAAATCATCCAACACCAAAAACACTACAGAACAGTGGGCTAACATAGGACAGTCACGAAAAGATAATATTTTAACATAATCTTATGGCATTTTATGAACCTAAAATTTGGTGGAAAATCAATTCTAGAGATATGACCTGTTTCTGAGCACATACCTTGGGCAGCAGATGAAAGGAAAAGGCAGAGTCACAGAGAATTTTGGCCCTAGTTACCAATCAAAGGTAGGACTGCTTTCTCATTAGTCTGTTCAGTCACTTCAGTAACAGGAAGAGTTTCAGCATAAAAGAAGGCAATATAGAAATTCCTATCAAGGATAAAGAAGAACTAAATAGGATTCAGTAACATGGTAAAAAGGATCAGATGATGCCTTTAAAAAAAAAATCCTTGTTTCTTAGAAAAGCAGTGGAGTTTAGGGTATTATTATTTGTTACATAATTATTGGAAGGGAGAGTGTTTATGATGCTGTAACATAAAAATTACCTCTTGAGACTCACATGCTGGTGCTAAGTATGTGCTGTCTGAGTGGTAGTACATTCCGTGTTTGGACAAGAGCTGCCCTCTGTCAGACAGAGAGATTTCCGTTCTAGGCACCAGAGGCTAGACAATATGTTTATTCTTTCTTTTTCTCTCTGTTTCTAGTGTTTTTAAATGTGGAGTCTTCAACCTTTCTCCTACCTACTTAGCTCTTTAGTTCCTGGGCCTCCACATACAACCTACCCCAGTCTGTCATCTTCACCACAATGAGAAGACTCATTTTCCTAAAAACACATGTTTATCACATGGCTCCTCTACTCAGGAATCTGCTTTGGGCTCATTTACTGTCTGTTCTAGAATCCCAACTCTTTTCGTCTTCCAGATTTTCCTTTATTCTCCAACACATATCCACTATTCTAGTTATTCTGTACATTTATCATCCGTTTCTCTCCAGCCCTTTATTCACATTCATTTTTCACCTAGAATCTCTGATCTCATCCTTTAAACCTTTTCTAATCCTGCCTCTTCTTAGCTGCCTTGTCCAAGTTCCATCTTGACGTAGAGTAAACCTTCCCTTATGTGGTCCTAAGTGCTATAGATACAATATGAATAAAATAATTTCTACTCCCAAGGAACCTTATCTCCCTTTATTCTCCCTGTTTTTTACTCAGCTACAGCCACACTGACCTATTTTCTATCCCTCAGACATGCCAAGCTAATTCCCATCTTAAGAACCTTATACCTGCTGTTTCCTCTGCTTAAGACATTCTTCCTTCCACATTTTCACAAGGCTCAGTTTGTATCACTCAAGTTTCAGGCTTCATTGTTTAATAGAATTGAACTAGGAAGAGACCTTCCCCGACCATTCCAGCTTCACTAGCCTTCTGGCACTTTGTCATATACACCTATTGATCTTCTTTGTTTTTCTTCTCCATACAGGAAATCATCTTGTCTCCCCATTCCTTAGAGTATAAACTCCTGAGGGCAGTCACTCTGTCTTGCTTACCACAATATCCCAGTACTTTGAACATGCCTGGCACATAGTAGGCTCTCAGTAAATATTTGTTGAGAGAAATATCCCAGACACTGTGTTTGGCCATGGGGATGATGGGCCTCTCTGGCTCTGGCATTCTAAGGCTCTGAATCACAAACATCCAGGCGAGTGAGCTGACCAGTTCTGGAATAAGCTACTGGTGACTGCCAGAAGTTCAGTTTCCATTTGTGTGTTATCTTTTCATGAGGCTTGCTTAATTGTACCCTAGCTTTTGCCTCTCCCATATGTTGTTTAGAGTAGCCTAACAACTGCCTCAATATTATGGTTATGCTCAGTTAATCAGGGCTGCTGGCATCGCTGCGATGCTGTGCGTAGAAAAGATTGTGGAAAAGCCATGTTGCTGTGTGATTTGGCCCTGAAACAAGCTATCTTTTCCAGAGACTAAGAGCTGTACCCACTGGCACACCCTGTTAACCCAGGCCACGCAATTTCTTTGTGCTTTTATTTTCTCCCTTTGCAGAATAGGTTTTAGGGACTGGATGTAAATAATACCAGGAAGGATATTCACAGAATGCGTAAAATTCTAACCTTTTCTCCTTAGATGTGAACGATTAGAAGAACAGCTAAATGACCTAACAGAGCTCCACCAGAATGAAATCTTGAACTTGAAGCAGGAATTGGCAAGCATGGAAGAAAAAATCGCATATCAGTCCTATGAACGGGCTCGGGACATCCAGGTTGGTATGAAGGAAAAGGTGTAAATGCAAAATAGAGTAGGGTTAGAAAGAAAATAGAGGAAGGAAAAAAGATAAGAAGGTAGAGTACAAAGAAAAGCTTTTATACTAACCATATAAGAGTACACCTACTCTTAAAATGATTGATGTGCATTTCTCAAAAGTTTATACCGTTTTGGGTTGGTATGCCTGCTTGGCACTTGGGAAATGTTTCTTGGGATCACAGTAGTTTCAGTGTATGGAAAACCAACTGCATCCTATTTGTCCATTACTGCTCCAAAAGCAGCTCTGACAAATGTTAGGGCCATTTTGCCCTTGTCTTCTCCTTCTATGGGAAAGGGGGCGTTTATCCCAGCTGCCAAATCCAAACCTCATATAGGCATATTACCAGACAGTTTGCAAGAATAACCCGTGAGGCAGTAATGTTTAATTAAGGCTAATAGTTCATCTGTTTTATTCTATGAGGAAGTAGGTATTTAATTTTTTCTTATTTTTATAGGGAGATATTTCTAAGAAAATAGTTCTTAGTAGTTTCATATGAAAGCATTTTGGAAGACGCTATTCTCAGAGAAGGGATGTGAGCCAGAAAACTTGTATTACAACAGCCTAAAAGAATCAAAGGAATTGTCTAGATCATTTACCCAGATGCCATCTTCTTCAGGCCCTGTTTATGTTTTAATTATTTTTTTCCCTAAGATCCTTCTGGACTAGACAGCATCCATTGTCTGTCCATTCTCTAGCTGACTTAAGTCTGAAGTTGCTCAGGAAACCAGGACCCATTGAAACCAGGACCAGAAAAACTCAGGGCTCCAACCAACTTTGGAGGACCATAGCTAAGGAAATAGGTTCTGTCCCCTGAATACTTTGGTGGAATTAATTGAAACTCATGGGTGAAGGCCATGGCCTTGAGAACAGACATTTTTAATGTTTGGTCTAGTGTGTAGGCATGATGTCCTCTTTACAGAGGATCAACCAAAGGAGAGTGTGCCCTTCTCAAGAAGGCAGGTCAGAGATCCCTTTCCACTGATGTAGAATTGACTTGACTTTGAAAACACCAGGTAGTGTGTAAGGAAACATGTTCAAAGGCTGTTCACTGTTCAAAGGCTGTTCACTTTCCTTGTTTTAGCGGAAAAGTTGAAGACAACCTGAAAATCCCCAAGAGGGAACTAGCTGCATAAACTATGGAATGGCCTAGCCATACCATAAAATGCTATGCAGCAGTTAAAGAGAATGAGGTAGATTCTGCATATTGACATGGAGAGATCACCAAGACCCACTGTTGAATGAAAAAACCAAGTTGTGAATTGATTCCTATAGTATGATACTATTAATGTTTGGAAAAGCCAAACTCTGTAAAATATTTTAAAGTGGTTTATTCTGAGCCAATATGAGTAACCATGGCCTGGGGAACATAGTCTCAAGATGTCCTGAGAAAGCACACCCGAGGCAGTTGGATTACAGTTTGGCTTTATACATTTCAGGGAGACAGGAATTGTAGGTAAAATCCTGAATCAACACATATGGAAAGTATACATTGGTTTGGCCCAAGATGGTGGGACATCTCTAAGTAGGGGCTACAAGTCATAGTGGGTTTTAGGAATTTTTTAGTTGGCAATTGGTTGAAAGAGTTAAGCTTTGTGTAAAGACTTGAAGTTAGTACAAAGAAATGCCTGAATTAATGCGGTCTGCTCTCTTTCATGTGATGCTATACCCGAGTCAGGTTGGAAAGAATGCCACATTAATACCAGGTTAATTTAATGAGATGTTATGGTTTGTAGGGTGCGACTTAACCCTTGTCTGGCATGGCCTTAGGTGTAGTTTATAATGTGGTATCTTACTGCCACAAAGAGTCCATTCTGTCAGTCTTAGGATCTCTATTTTAGCATTAATGCTGGTTATTTGTGCCTAAACTCCAAAAGGGAGGGGGTATGAGACATGTCCAGCCTCTTTCCCGTCATTGCCAAGAACTCACTTTTTCAGGTTTCTTTGGGGTCTGCTTTGGCCAAGAGGGAGTCCGTTCATTCACCTTGGGGGCTTAGGATTTTTTTTTTTAGTTTACAGATAGAAAACAAAAATAATAATTCCATATATTTTTCTTGACACATATATGTATACACTTAAACACAGATAAAAGGGTGAACATAAAACAAACAGTATTAGCTCAGGGACAGGGATTGGAATTGAAGGAAATGTCAGTAGAGACTATCCTATTTGAAATTTTGTATGTTGGAACAAATATGTTTGTCCTGTGCAACTTAGAGTAATAATTTTTCAGTGAAAAAAGAGAAATCATATATTAAGTGTTAAGTGTGGCTACTGCTTCCTGTGACTCACCACACAGGAAAGCAATGGAAGGCAATTTGGGGGAATAATAGTCACTTGAATAGTGAATTATCCATCTAACCTTTTACATTCAAGGCTCCAGCATATTTATAAAATCATTGGCATTGCTCAAGATGCATCTGGCTTGCCCAGGGGCCATGTCAGCATCTCAGAGTACTTGTGAAAAGAAAGCTTAACTCTTCCCTGTTCTGGCCCACAGGAGGCCCTGGAGGCATGCCAGACTCGCATCTCCAAGATGGAGCTGCAGCAGCAGCAGCAGCAGGTGGTACAGCTAGAAGGGCTGGAGAATGCCACTGCCCGGAACCTTCTGGGCAAACTCATCAACATCCTCCTGGCTGTCATGGCAGTCCTTTTGGTCTTTGTCTCCACTGTAGCCAACTGTGTGGTCCCCCTCATGAAGACTCGCAACAGGACGTTCAGCACTTTATTCCTTGTGGTTTTCATTGCCTTTCTCTGGAAGCACTGGGATGCCCTCTTCAGCTATGTGGAACGGTTCTTTTCATCCCCTAGATGATGCTGGCACAGAAGGCATTGTTCCCTACCCTCTGGCGAGTGCATGCAGCAGAGAGTTAGACAGCAACTTACCTACTCCGAAGTTTTCTACAACAACAAAAGAGTTGAGTGAATCTGTTTACATTTAGAATAATGTTTTTTTCTTCAAAGAGACGCAATTGCAATAGTATTTTTTAGATTTTATCCAAGAAGTTTTTTGGGCGAAAATCTTGGATCATTTTTATGTAGCATGATTTTCCTTGGGATGCAACTCTTAAACAGTCCTTTAATATGAACCAACAATCTGGAGCACACTGAAGGGCAATCTAAATTGTGGCTTGAAGGACTGCACTAAAACCCACTAAAAAGATGTGAAAACCTGATTAGGGCAAACCAGTTAAACCTAACACCATGCCTTGTCTGGGCTCATCACCTCTCCCCATCCCAGACTAACTTTACTGTGAAATCCTACCACATTCCATGTCTGAATTTTTGGATTCAGGGTGGATTTTCCTTGTCCGTGGAAGAACACATGGATCTCCCTGGTTTTCTCACCCAAGTTGGCCACTTAAGCTACCTTGGAAGTATGATCACTTTTGAACCTGCCCCTTAACCTTTGCTAGGATACAAAAGTGAAAGCATCGTCCCCCAAAGGATCACTGCACAGTCCTACTACAGTATTTTTAAGTAGCCCTCTAAATACTTAATTTTAAGCAAAATCCCTTGGCCGCACTTTTAAGGGTTTTTTTAAATATGTGTATAGTTAACAACCTAAAAATAAAAAATCCAAACAGCATACTTGAAGAATGTAATACTCAAACTCTCAGTGCTTCCTTATGGTTTCTAATAGGATTTTTTATTATTGTTATTATTATTGGGTTTTTTTGGACAGGGTTGGGAGGGTCTTTTATTTTCCTTTGAAATAAAGAAGTGATGTTTTTAAATGAAGAAATGTGTGGATATTTAAGTGTGCTGCTCCCTTTGTCTTGAAACAGTTTGAGTAAGAAAGTCTTGCTGTAAATGCTGCCCTCTGCCGCCCTTGTTTTGAGATGCAGTTTAAACTCCCTCTAGCTGCTGCTGCTGCTGCTGCTTTTTGTTGTCCCGACATCCCCACATCCCGGTTTTAAGGGTTTGGCTTGGTTGGAGAGGAAAGGGTTGTGCAAGGAGAAGGGGAGGCTGTTTCCACAAACCAGTGTACTAGGATAGGGATTTTTTTGCCCCAAGAAAATGTTCACCCAGTGATCTTGGGCTGGGGTTGTCTTTAGGAAAAGTTGAGACTATAAAAGTCGTAAGTCAGTCCTTGTGTTTCCTTAATTTATTTTTTTAACACCCCCTAATTACTGAAACCAAAGTGATGTGGAGTCTTCTGTCTTCATTTTGGCCCCAGCATTCTTAATTTCAAAGCTTTATTCTGTCTGCCTAAGAGAATCACCTTTGGTTGAGTGATTGAGCAGTGAAGGAAATGTCAGATTAGAAGGACCCCAGTTTTGGGTGTAAAATGTTGCTAGCTTCCTATTAATGTAAACTGACTTGTTTATCTAACCTAATTATGCTCAGTGGACTTATAGGTGGTTTAGAAAAATGAAATGAGCTGCCTTCCCTCATCCTATAACCAGTTCCATCATCCTGGTGGAACTTGAACGTTTAGAGTTTATCTAAAGAGCTTGGTTAATCTTTCCATATTATTTGTAGTATTGGGTCACAAATGCTGTTCCCTCTTGGCCTCATTCTGTGCAACGAAGTACATATAAGATGCCCTGAAAAGAGTAGCAAAGTATGCTTTGCCTGTTTCCCCTACCAGGAAATTCCTTCAGAACTAGATTAGCATTGCCCTGCCTGTCTGAAAGGACAGTTTACCTAACGGTGCCAGCCTCCTTTTGCTTTGGCAAGCTGGATTTCTCAGAGCCAGCATGTTGTTTCCATAACTACTTTGATATTTTAACTCAGGTACCCGAGTCTTTACCCCAACTTCAGTTGATTATAGTACATCTGCTAGCTCTGTTGCCCCCTCAAAACTAGCACCCAGCATAGGGCCAAAGGGGTGATGCCAAAAACAAATTGTCCCCAAGCCTATATATTTAAAATGTTAACTTTGCCTAAAAATATTGCAGTGACTTTTTAGGCAGGGGTCCCAAAGGACACTGAACTTTTGAACTAACAGTTTCCCCTAACTTTCTACTTTGGCATAATTGCTCAGAGTAGAGAGCCCACACAAAGTTATTTAAAAGATGCCCTAGCAGCAATCCACCAGTTTTTCTAAGCTAGAACCTTTAAGTCTCCCAAACTACCTGAAGACTAAGTTTTGTGGACACTAGAAGTCACTATGATAGATGGATTGCAACTTTTCCCATTTGCCCTGGGACAGTTTCTATCAAAGAAAGGTTTTCACCTATAGAAAGCCCCCTGAGCTCCAGTCAAACAGTCCCAAGCTGACTTTCTCTCTTCCTTTCTCAAACTGTCTTAGGAAGGACGTTCGGTGCAAATCAGGTGCAGTAATGGCTTTCTAGCTCTCTTGTACCTTGATTATTCACCATACCCAGCAGTTGTGTGCATTTAATGCTGTTTGTAACCATGCATCTGCTTTCATACCTTCCTGTACCTTTTGCTGCCCATCCTGTTACGTTTGAGTTTCTTTGCATTGTGGTTTTTCTTGGGTTCTTTTGTCTTTTCAGAGCTCTTCTATAACCTGGCTCTGATGGTTTAACAGTTGTTCTGGGTGGAAACTTCCCCTCATTTGAATGCTCCTCTCTAAAAATAAATTATGTTCATTCCCTTTAAAATGAAGCATTCCTGGATTATTTGTCCATGCCCCTAGCCTGGGTGAGTGAAGCTGGCTGTGTTAGCCTGGGTGACTGTTCAGGTTGTAGAATGCACATTTTACATTGTTTATGATAATTTAAGGATACTCCTGTCTGCTCCAGTCATTGTTAATGATAATTGAAGGGTACTTCTGTCTGCTCCAATTTCCATTTCTTGGTATACTTAGTATGTCCTAGTAAGGAAGGCTTTCCACTCTACTGGCTCCTTAAGAAGCAAAAGTAGGTTAAATTTTATACTTCACTGACTGGGGTCTTCTCTCTCCCCTGTTCTAAATGGAGTAAAAGTCTGATGCCAAGAAAAACACTGGGAGCAAGCCTTCCTCACTAGCCATGTTCAGATAATGAGCGTATTTTCATGTGGTCTTCACTGCATTTGGTTTTGTTTTTGATTTCACGTTCCTTTGAGGTACAGTCAGATGAAATGCTGAGTTCTGAGAGAGTTCCAATAAGGAGCTGTCTTTCAGCTTTGGAAAATATGCATCCAAAACAAAACCAAACATTATTGTAATCTGACACAGGCAAAATTATGGTTCCCATACACCCACCCCAAGTGAAACCTGGGATTTTGAATGTGGCTCTAAGAGTTAACATTTCTGTCTGTGTGTCGTGTATGCTAGGTGATATCCTCAGTAGGGATTGACTACTAGACTGTAAGTGTGTTTTATCAAAAGTGTGTAAGAATAAAAACTCACTTGCACGAATTGAAACGTAAAGAAATGACACTTGTGAACGTGTGAACGTTAACACTGTAGTTGATAGATCTTAAGCTGCTAATTGTTGAGAGAGATTTAAATTTATGTTCTGTCTGGTCGCTGCAGGTTCTCAGCAGCACTCCTACTGTATATACAAATTGAAATAAAGACCTCAGCTATTAACCTGGTGGTCAGACTCGGGTTTGTTTTGCTCTTTATTTTTGAAACATTTAACATATAGAGTTTTACATGCATATAATGAGTTATTATCCAGACTAATGCCACCTGTGGTTTTGTTATAGCAGTAATAATTTCTATTAGGACTTTTTCCTGATGATCTCTGGAAGGCCTCTTGAAATCCTGAAGTCCTAAACTTGCCTTTGACGAGGTACCAAGCAGAGACATGATGACTCAGTCCTTCACAGCCCCAGTCTGAACATTGAGAGCTTTAGCCCCACTTCTGGCTTGCTAGCTCTGTGCCTCTTGCCCCATCTATAAACTAGTAATACCACACCACCAAACTTGATCCTACAGGTGGATGTTGTGAGAGCAAAGGATACATCTTGTGAAATCTTTGAAAATTTCCCTTAAACTTCTTAAAATATGAGCCAGGCTGCCATGTACAGATGTGCAGGTTGTATATTGCCCAACCTCAGGGGGCTTCAGAAGTGTGATATACTGTGAACAACATCCAGGAGTTGTGCAGTGCATAAAGGACATATAGAGCTGCCACAGTAATAGGCAGCACATAATTTCAAAGCCTGCTTCATTTTTATCCATTAAAAATTTTGGAGACTTACTGAATGCCAGTAAAAACTGGGCACAATGGTTCCCACACCTGTAATCCCAGTACTTTAGGAGGCCAAGGTTGGAGGATTACTTAAGGTCAGGAGTTTGATACCAACCTGGGCAACATAGTGAGACCCCATCTCTACAAAAAATAAATTTAGTTGGGGCGTGGTGACACTCGCCTGTAGTCCCAGCTACACGGGAGGCTGAGGTAGTAGCATCACTTGAGCCCAGGAGTTTGAGATCACAGTGAGCTATGATTGCACCACTGCACTCTAGTCTAAGTGGCAGAGTGAGACCCTGTCTCAAAAACAAAAAAACTTCGGTGAGTGGAAGGCAGATGACATAAATCTGAGAAGCTGTGGTGTAGAAAACTGATTGGCGAGGCAAAGGAAGGTATGGCCACGTAGAAAATACATGCTTCACTTCAAGGGTTCAAATATATTTAAATCCTGTGGGCCAAACAAAACATTTAGCCAGCTTGTAACCCCAAGTCTGTAGTGAAGAATAGCTAATGTTTATTGAGTACTTACTGAGTGCCAGGCATCATTCAGTTTTATCAGTCAATTCTTCCTGCAGTCTTATGCAGCAGATGTCCTCATTGTCTAGGTAAGGACACTGAAGCTTGGGTTAAATGGCTTGCCCAAAATTAATGTCAGGAAATAGTAAATTAATGCAATGGAAAATAGGTCCATGTAACATGTAACAAAAGATGAGTGTCAACAATAAGAGTACAAATCAATAATCATCTTTTCTATTGGTAACAGCCCAATAGAAAAGACAGGCAATGGTTATGAACAGAGAGCTCACAGAGAAATAAATGACCAATAAGCATACCAGAAAATTGTTCCGCCTCCTGTATAATTAGCGTATTAAGATTTAAAAAAACAATCGTAGAGCAGTATAGTCTCCCATATATGTTGAGAATATGTATATTTGTGTAAATATATGCATGTGGATGTATAAAAACTTTGCATTAAACCATCCCCAGTTGTTTTGGGAAGGGAGAGGGAGGAACAGTGGTTAAGCAGCACTTCCATTCTTGGCTCCTATAACGTATGAATCTCTTTGAAGAGAATGTATCTGTGTATTTTTTTAATTAAATATATCAAAAACTTAATAGGTCCAATGAGAAGAAGTGAAAAAAGGATTGATAGTGTTCCTGGTGTCAGATCATACTAGACCATCTTTTGCCTCCAGATTGCCTTAGGGGGGCTCTGGACCAAGTTTGGGCCACCCCTTGAGCTTCCTTCCAGCCCTGGATTACAAGGCTTGGTGGTCAAATAGATGTCCCGCTGCCAGAGGCCCTGCGGACTGAGGAAGAGGAGCATGTGCAGAGGTGACAGCAGCAGCTGGTGCCTCCTATGTAGCTAGCAGCCTTCAAGAGTCACTCTACAAGACTGGACTGTGGAGGTGTGCTAAGCCAAGGAATACATGTGCTATTTCATTCTGTTAAGAGGCAGAAGCCATGTCTGCGAGTGAAGAGGAAGCAATTCTGACAGAGCGATCAAGAAAGGCTCAATGGAGGAGGCCATGGTATCTGGATTGAGAGATGAGCAGAAATGGGTGAGGGGAGCATTTCAGTTGGAGGTATTAGCAAAACCACAAGGTGAAGACGGCCCAGGTGAGCAGTTCAAGCAACAGATAAGGACCTTGAGTGGCTGATAGGGTGCCTGAAAGAATGTGTGAGAATCATATGTGGGGGCCAAGTTGCAAGAAATCTTCAATACCACGTAAAGATTCACCTCGTGACTGCAAGAGAAGCCATTACAGGTGTTGAAACATGACCCAGCCTGGGGTTTAAAGATAATTATAACCCTTTGAGAAGAAACCAGAAACCTGTTTTTCATGTCATCCCAATCAGTTGGGTGTTTGAGGAACGGTGTCCAAAGTATTTGGTCTTTTGCCTATTGATCCTGTAAGTAGAGGCTCTTCACAATTTTTTTATAAGTGTACACAGGAAACTTAGAGTTCAGTTCTTTAAAAAAGAAACCTCTGTCACCTTTGGCATTAGAATCCTTAAATCCCAGAGCAAGAGTACTTGACAAAATTTATTCACGCTTCTTCCTTACTGAATGTTTAAGCTGTTCAAAAGAGTTTTCTTTATCTGTTGGAAGAATTCAATTGTTTTTGAGACTGTATTAAAAGGTGCAACAAATCATGCTGAAAATTAATTATGTTAAATTTTGCTTAAAGCTGCTTCTATACATATCTTAAGTTTGTCCTAAAGGTTTCTCCATACATAAGGAACTGTAACCTAGCGAGGTGTAAGCAAATTGGAACCTTCTCTTATAACAAGTAGCCAAGTCTCAGCCAATCACAGCAGCCAAACTTCAGTCAACCACAGGCAGCCGGCTGTTGAAATAAGGCACACACCCAAAATAAGTTTAACAAGAATAAGTGAGGTCTGTGTACCTTACTTCAATTTTTTATGTACCACTTGCCTTTTTCTGTCCACAAATGTTATATCCAGCCATATGGCAACCCCAGAGTCTCACTGAACCTGTCCTGGTCGTAGGGGCTCTCAATTCATGAATCATTCTTTGTTAAATTTAACTTGTCTAAAGTTTTTATTTTAACTATTTTATTTTTTGAGACAGACTCTTGCTCTGTCACCCAGGATAGAGTTCAGTGGCACGATCTCGGTTCACTGCAACCTCCACTTCTCAGGTTCAAGCGATTCTCCTGCCTCAGCCTCCCAAGTAGCTGGGATTATAGGCCTGTGCCACCATGCCCAGATAATTTTTTGTATTTTTTAGTAGAGATAGGGTTTCACCATGTTGGCCAGACTGGTTGCTCATCTCAAACTCCTGACCTCAGGTTATCCAACTGCCCTGGCCTCCCAAAGTGCTGGGATTACAGGCATTAGCCACCACATCTAGCCTCTTTTAACAATTTTAATAACCACTACACCTTAAGAGAAGGTTGTGAGGATTAAATGAAAATTGTACGGTGCCTTGCCCAGCATCTGGCAAGAGAAAGTGCTACACCATGATCTTGATTATTAGTAGATAGAATTCTTGAAGGACAGGCACCTGTGTCACTCATTTAAATCTCTTCAGAATATAGCATATCTCCCATTCCCACCAACAAAGAGCCCAGTAGCCAGAATTAGGGCTATCCCTGGCCAGCCCTGGCTCTTAAGTTGGTTTGGGGAACCAAAAAAATCAGTATGTGTTAGAGAATACGCTGGCCATGGAGACAACAAAAGGACATCACGTACATAAGAACAAAAACTTGCCAATGGGGCCAGGCACAGTGGCTCACGCCTGTAATCTCAACACTTTGGGAGGCTGAGGCGGGTGGACTGCTTGAGGTCAAGAGTTCAAGACCAGCCTGGCAACATGGAGTCGATCTCAAAAAAAAAAACAAAAAGGACCTTGCAAGCAGATACATATATAATTGGCTGATAATCTGTTTTACCTGTGATTTCTTAACCAGCACAGCCGCAGGGACATTGTCAGTTTGTGGCTATGTCCTAAGTGCCTGAAACAATGCCTGGCCCAGAAGTGGTGCTCATTAAAAAGTAGAACTTGAAACATTGCTATTTATTGAGTCCCTATTCTGTGCCAGGCACAGTGCCATTTGTTATGCTTCTGATTCTTTAAACTGCTCTAAAGAGGAAGTGGTAATTTCCATTTTTCGGATGAAACCAAAAGCTTGGGTAAGTTGTTTGGATTGTATCATGTGGACAAGCTGTTTCACTAGTAAATGGCAAAGTTAGGATTTGAACTTGATTGAGTTTGATTCCAAAGCCCATGCAGTTTCTGCTATTCCATTTTGTTGGACAAGGAATCAAGATTTGTGGATTTCGGACTTTGTGGAATCTTGAGAAGGCAAGGATCTGACTTTTTCTGGATCTCTGTGTCCCTACTGTAAAGTCACCTTAGTTCTCCTCTAACAAACAATAAAACAATTTTTTTTCAATGAACCTTTTTTTAGATCATTAAACTAGAGAGTATGTGTTGTTCGTGAAGGTTAAAACTTGACTTCATAGTGTTGGGGCTGTGGGCAGCTGTCAGGGGCCTGGAAGCACCATTCTGCCTGCCCGGCCACCCTTCAAGGCCTCCTTTTAACAAAGATCCTGAATCTCACTGCTTTAAACACTGAACCCACTTTCCCCCCCTTACTCATTTTCAAAAGAAGTCTTCCAAAACATATATCACCCATCCTGCTAAAGTTCATTTAATCCTCACTGTGATTGTTAACCACAGAGGAGCCAGCTCAGATTATTGGAGTGTGACCTTGTTTGCCCCTACACTGAACCCAGACTTCTGTACTTCCATTTTTTTTTTTTTTTTTGACACCGAGTCTCGCTCTGTCATCCAGGTTAGAGTTCAGTGGCACAATCACAGTTGCTGCAGCCTCAATCTCCCATCTCAGCCTCTGGAGTAGCTGGGGCTTACAGGCGTGCGCCACCACACCCAGCTAATTTTTTTTTTTTTTTTTTTTGGTAGAGACAGGGTTTTTTTTTTTTTTTTTGTAGAGACGGAGTTTCGCCATGTTGCCCATACTGGTCTTGAACTCCTGGGCTCAAGGGATCCACCTCCTTCGGCCTCCCAGACTGTTGGGATTCAGGCGTGAGCCACCGTGCTCAGCCTTACTCATTTTTAAATAACAGCTTTATTGAAACATGTCACATAACATATAATTCACCCACTTAAACTGTTCTACTTAATGGATTTTAGTATATTCACAGAATTGTGCATTCATGACCAGTATCTAAAGCACTTTCATCACCTCAGAAAGAAACTCTGCATGCTGTGTGCCCTAGTTATCAACCTTCTATTCCTGCATCCCGTCCTAGTCCCAAAGAACCGCTAATCTACTTTCTGTCTCTGTGGAGGTGCCCGCTCTGAAAGTTTCATATAAATGGAATCATGTAAGAGATTATCCTGGCCGGGCGTGGTGGCTCACGCCTGTAATCCCAGCACTTTGGGAAGCCGAGGCGGGCAGATCATGAGGTCAAGAGATCAAGACCATCCAGGCCAACATGGTGAAACCCTGTCTCTACTAAAAAATACAAAAAATTAGCTGGACGTGGTGGCGCGCGCCTGTAGTTCCAGCTACTTGGGAGGCTGAAGCAGGAGAATTGCTTGAACCCCGGAGATGGAGGTTGTAGTGAGCCAAAAATCATGCCACTGCATGCCAGCCTGGTAACAGAGTGAGACTCTGTCTCAAAAAAAAAAAAAAAGATTATCCTTTATGACTGACTTCTTTCTCAGCGTCAGGCTCTCAGACCCCTCCATGTCACAGCATGAATGTTAATCCTTCATTCCTTTTTATTGCTGAATAATATTGCATTGTATGGATATATGTGTTTTGTTTATCCATTTTTCAGCTGGTGGAAATCTGGGTTGATTCCACTTTTTGGCTATTATGATTAATGCTGCTGTGAACATTCGTGTACAAGGTTTCACTTGAACATATGTTTTCATCTCTCTTGGGTATATACCTAGGAGTGGAATTTCTGGGTCACATGGGAATTCTGTGTTTAACATCTTGAGAAACTACCAGACTGTTTTCAAAGTGGCTGCACTATTGTACATTCCCACCAGCAGTACATTAGGGTACCAGTTTCCTCATATCCTCACCAGCACTTGTTACCTGACTTTTTTTTTTTCCGAGACCAGAGTCTTGCTTGGTTGCCCAGGCTAGAGTGCAGTGGCTCAGGCTCACTCCAACCTCTGCCTCCTGGTTCAAGCAATTCTCCTGCCTCAGCCTCCCAAGTAGCTGGGATTATATGCATGCACCACCACTCCTGGCTAATTTTCATATTTTTAGTAGGGTTGGGGTTTCACCATGTTGGTCAGGCTGGTGTCGAACTCCTGACCTCAAGTGATGCACTCACCTCGGCCTCCCAAAGTGCTGGGATTACAGGCATGAGCTACCACGCCCAGCCTGACTTTTTGATTCCAGCCATCCTAATGGGTGTCAAGTGGTACGTCACTGTGGTTTTGATTTGCATGTCCTTTATGACTATGTATTTTTATTCTAATATCTCTTTTCATTAGCTTCCCTATTTCCTCCCAGCCCAAGCTGTGACTATCATATTTCATTACTATCAGTGTTCTTGCCCTAAAAGCCCTTCATTTCCTTCCTAACAACTGCCTTTCATTTACTGTGAACTGGGAATCCATATAACCCAACTTGTCAGAGCTATGTCCAAAGTCAGATTAAATGGATTCTAAACAAGCCCCACAAATAAGATATGTGCTTGGATTTTGTGACTGCTTATCTGGCAGTTTTGAGACTATTTCTGCTTAAAACCAATATTTTATTAAAAAAAAAAAAAAGACAAAAGGGAAGGAAGCAAGGGAGGGAAGGAGAGAGGGAGGGAGGGAGCCAGTGCAGTGTAGCCTAGTACAAGTTACTCTGGCCTGGGCTCTGATCCCAGCTCAGCTTCCCACTAATTGTGTAACCTTGGACAAGGTCCCCTAACTTCTTGAACCTCCATTTCCATGGATGGTGAGGGTTTGAGCTAGACAATCTTTTAGTATTTCTAGCTCTGCTAGTCTTCCTCCGTCCTCATGCAGGCATCCCATCTCTGCTCACATCATGCCTCATGCTGCTTCACTCCTCTGCACCTTTGCACACTCCACTCCCTCTTCTTGTAATGAGCACTCTCCCACATTGTTTGTCTACCTGGCAAACTCCTATTTGTTCTTTTTCCTCCAGCTTGAGTTTTGATTGACAAAAGTTGTGTGTGTGTGTATATATATACGCACACACATATATATACATACATATATATTTTTTTAAAGGCAGTTGCTCTATTGCGCAGGCTGGAGTGCCGTGAGGCACCATCATGGCTCATGGCAGCCTCGACCTCCCAGGCTTAAGTGATCCTCCCACCTGAGCTTCCAGAGTAGCTGGGACTACCGGTGCACACCACCACACTTGGCTAATTTTGAAAATGTTTTTAGAGACAGGCTTTCACCATGCCGCCCAGGCCAAGCTGGTTTCCAGCTCCTGAGTTCAAGTGACCATCCAACCTCAGCCTCCCAAAGTGCTGGGATTATAGATGTGAGCCACTGCAGAGAATGGATAATTGTACTTTGCAGTATAAGAAAGACATGAGATTCAGGGGACCAGGGACGGAATGATATGGTTTGAGTGTTTGTCCCCTCCAAATCTCATGTTGAAATGTAATCTCCAGTGTTGAAGGTGGAGCCTGGTGGGAGGTGATTGGATCATGGGGGTGCATCCCTTATGAATGGCTTAGTGCCCTCCCCTTGGTGATGAGTGAGATCTTGCTCAGTTCATATGAGATTTGAATGTGAGATTTGATTGTTTAAAAGAGTGTGGAACCAGCCGGAGTTGCCTCTCTCTTGCTGCCTCTCTGCCATATGATGCCCTGGCTCCCCACTCACCTTCCGCCATGATTGTGAGTGTCCTGGGACCCTCACCAGAAGCCAATGCTGGCACTATGCTTTGTGTACAACCTGCAGAACAGTGAGCCAAAACTAAACTTCTTTTCATTATAAATTACCCAGCCTCAGTTATTTCTTTATATCAATGCAAGAATGGGCTAATATAGCCCCCAAATAGCCAAAGCAATCTTAAGAAAGAAGAACAAAGCTGGAGATATCATATGTCCTGATTTCAAACTATATTGCAAGACCATAATAATCAAAACATTATGGTGCTAGCATAAAAACAGACACGTAGACCAAATAGCCCAGAAATAAACCCATATATATTTGGTCTACTAATCTTTGACAAGGGCACCAAGAATATGGGGGAAAAATATTCTCTTCAATACATGGTGTTGAGAAAACTTTATTTCTACATGTAAAAGAATGAAATTGGACCCTTATGCCATACAAAAAAAATTAACTTGACTTTGGGAGGCTGAGGCAGGTGGATCACGAGGTTAAGACCATCCAGGCCACCATGGTGAAACCCTGTCTCTACTAAAAAATACAAAAATTAGCTGGGTGTGGTTGCGCACGCCTGTAGTCCCAGCTACTCGGGAGGCTGAGGCAGCAGAATCGCTCGAACCCAGGAGGCGGAGATTGCAGTAAACTGAGATTGTGCCACTGCACTCCAGCCTGGCACCTGCCGATAGAGCAAGACTCTGTCTCAAAAAAAAAAAAAATTAACTTGAAATAACAGCTTAAATGTAAGAGCTGAATAAAACTGGCTTCTAGAAGAAAATATTTTTTAAAAGGCTCATTGACATTTATCCTGGCAGCAGTTTTTGGGATATGACTCTTATTCATTATTTTATTTGACTTTTTATAATGAAATTGCCCAAAAATCCACAAAAAGAGTTTAATTTACTACTGTCAATAATTACTAACTTCTTTTTTTATTTTTATTTATTTATTTTTAAGATGGAGTCTCACTCTGTCACCCAGGCTGGAGTGCAATGGTGCAATCTCGGTTCACTGCAAACTTCATCTCCCAAGTTCAAGGGATTCTCCTGCCTTAGGTTTCCGAGTAGCCAGGACTATAGGCACACACCACCATGCCCAGCTAATTTTTGTGTCTTTTGATAGAGATAGGGTTTCACCATGTTGACCAGGCTGGTCTCAAACTCCCAACCTCAGGTGATCCAACTGCCTTGGCCTCCCAAAGTGCAGGGATTACAGGCATGAGCCACCATGCCCAGCCAACAATTACTGACTTCTGGTCAACCCTGCTTCTTCTATACCTGGCCTCCACTTCCACATCACTTCAAGCTGAATCATTCTGAAGTAAATGCCAGATAGGATACATCATTTGTCTTTTTTAGGGGGTGGAGGGGGGTAAAATGGGGTTACTGTTTTGTTTTGTTTTTGGGTGAAACTCATAGAACATTAACCATTTTAAAGTGAAAAACTGCATGGCATTTAGTGCATTCACAATATTCTGCAACCATTACGTCTATCTAATACAAAAACGTTTTCATCAATCCAAAAGGAAACCCTGTATCCATTAAGCAGTTGCTCCCCCTTCTCCCCTTCTACGCACCACTGGTAGCCATGAGTATGCTTTCTATTTGCATGGATTGACCTATTATGGGTGTTTCATACAAGTGTAATCACAATATGTGATCGTTTGTGCCTGGCTTCTTTCACTCAGCATGGTTTCAAGGTTTACCGGTGTTGTAGAGTATGTCAAGACTTCATTCCTTTTTATGATGGAATGAGATTTCACTGTATGGATAGACTACACTTTGTTTATCATTAGTTGATGGACACCTGGGTTGTTTTCATCTGTTGACTATTGGGAATAGTGCTGCTCTGCACCTAGGTGTACATGTACTTTTTTGAGTCTCTGTTTTCAATTTGTTTGGATATATATCTAGGAGTGGCATTGCTGGGTCATGTGGCGATTCTAGATGTAACTTTTTGAGGACTTAGGGAGCCTGTCCTTTGTGAAGCATGTCCTGATGTCCTCATATACACACAGTTGAGCTCTCCACCTCTGTCACACTCTCTGTAGTAGCACCTATCCGAGGGGTAGCCACTGCACTTCTGGATTCTCAGCCGCTTCTGCTCTCAGACATCCACTGAGCAAAGGGCAGATGGGCAGGGATGGAGGCTCTTCAAGACTTTCCTCTTCCTTCTCCCTTTTCTCGCCCACTCACGTCATCCAAAGATCAAGCCCTGAATTGCTGAATTGGTTCTATTGGTTAATTTGAGGTTTTGCTGTACTGAATCCTTCTGGTAAACTTTCTCGCCCGTCCTCATTCCTGTGAACAAATGTGAACCTGAAAGAGCTAATCCTTCAGGATGGATCCTTAGTGGCTAACTGGGCTTAAATTTAAAGTAGACTCAAGTGGCCATTTGCTGACTAGAGGTCACACACGTACTGAGTTCTCTGAAAATCTACACCTCTCTGTTCAACTTTGGGGTGTTCAGAGCTCACCTGCACCAGCCACTCACAGCTCAGTTATGTCAACCAATCTGAGCTCAGCTGTATCAGCCAATCAGGGCTCAGCTGTATTGACTAATCAAAACTAAGCAAGTTTGAATCCTTCGTTTGCATAAACAGACCTGATTGGGAACGTGGGCAGGGACTTTCCCTATAAAGCCTGAACTCTCCCTTTGTTCTCTGGAATGCACTTTCATTTTATACCAAAGGCTGCATCTCTCTGGCTTGCGAACTGTTGACTGGAATAAAGTCTGTTTCCTGGCCAGGCATGGCAACTTGAGCCTGTAATCCTAGCACTGTGGGAGGCCAAAGCCAGAGGATCACTTGAGCTTAGGAGTTTCTCAAGACCAGCCTGGGAAACGTAGTCTCTATAAAAAGTTTAAAAATTAGCCAGGCATGATGATGTGCACCTATAGTCCCAGCTCCTCAAGTGGCTGAGTGGGGAGGATCACTTGAGTCCAGGAGGTTGAGGCTTCAGTGAGCCATGATTGTGCCACTGTACTCCAGCCTGGGCAATAGAGCAAGGCCCTGTCTCAAGAAAATAATAATAAAATAAAGTTTCTTTTCTCCAAAACCCTTTTCAGAGACCTTTTGTTCACACTCCCTGTAGTTCACATGAATCTAATTCCCACCTGACCTCTGGCTCAAGGGATGGATAAGTTATGTAAGTCAGGCCACTTGGAGTCAGTCCTGGGACTCCTGATGGCTGCATTCAGAGAGGAGCTCTACTCCCTAAACTTACCACCTACAAGGACCCTGTGTAGCCAGAGCTGCCAGAGCACAGTCTGGGTAGAGCTGAGCATGAAGTCACAAAGGAGGGAGGCAAAGCCCAGACACAGAGGCGAGAGTTGGGTTTCTGATAAAACCAGTCTAGCTTCTGGATGCAGCCCCACCTGAAGCCACCTTCATCTCTTGACCCTCCCTTGTCATGAGCCAGTAAATTCTCTTTATTGCTGAAGCTAGTTTGAGTGGGTTTTATAACCTGCAGCCCACTGACACGTGGTGGTGAACCTGTAAGACACGGTCTGCTAGTGCCTCCCCTCATGACCACACCTGCCTTCAGCCTTGCAGTCTTCATGGGAGCCACCACATTCTCAGTGTGGGGCTGTGGAGCTTGAGACCAGAGGGAGGCAGTGCCAGTTCTTGGGCCCTAGGGACAGATAATTCATACCAGAGCGCTGTTGTCAGGGAAAGGCTGCAGGCAGGCAGGGGAGGTGAAAGGCAGCACCCATCACAGCTCCCGGGGTGGGGCCCACCCTCCTGCGGCCACAGCATACTCACCCTCTGCATGGCTCAGCTGCTCGGCCTTTCTTTTGATCATGTAAGAGATGCCAGTCTACTTTGCACTGATCCCTTTTCTGGCCTAATCTAGTTCAGGCTGTGTTTTAGTAACTTGCATATCCATGTGGCTCCCACAAGCTGCATAAGGCACAAACCTCTTCTTGTTCACTTCCGCATCCTTTACCCTTGCAGAGCCTATGCCAGCTGGAACCCAGCACCTGCCTTTCTGTGAAGTGCGTGCCTGAGCCAGGGACTGTGCTAAGTCACTATGTGTGGCACCATGCTCAGGCCTCCCAGTGTCCCCGCTGACCCATGTGAATTTTCCAAAATCCAGCTGGTTTTGGACCTACAAAAGCAGTAACTTCATATGGCCCAAACTCGTATGTTTTTGCTGACGAAGCCAGAGAGATGGGGTCTTGCCCCAGGCAAACCAGGTAGAAAACAATGGTTTTCATCAACAGGGAAGGTGAGGCCTTGATCTTTGGATGGCATGAGTAGGCAAGAGAAGGGAGATGGAAGAGGAAAGTCTCGAAGCAGAGCCCCTGTCTCTGCCCCTCTGCCCTTTGCACAGATGGCTGAGAGCAGAGAAGGCTGAGAATCCAGAAGTGCAGCAGCCACAGCAGGCTGCCTCAGCACTGCCCTGATGTGGGGCCACAGTGTGTTTCCCACAGGGCCCAGCCCAGCCCAGCCCCGCCACAGCTGGGCCACAGCATCTTTGCCAGGCCTGGAAGCCCAAACTGCAGGCCCAGAGCAGCAGAGCACTCTTGGGGCCGGGCTTGTCCTGCAGAGCTCTAGTGGTCAGGTGCTCCTGGGGCCTCTGGGGCAACATGTCTGTGAGGCACACTTGAAGCGGGCAGAGCAGGTGTTCTGGAGCCTTCTGCCCAAGCCTGGTGACCTCAGGCAACCCACTTCACCTCTGGCTGCCTCTTTAATGCAGCTGAAAAATTGAGATAATACAGCACTGGTCCCCTGAAGTTACTATGAGGATTTCATGAGTTAATCCAAGTAAATCTCTAGGACAGCATGTGACCAGCGCTTCTCCCTCCCCCACACAGGCCCTCTAGGATGTCTTCACTTTCCCCTGCGTATCCACGCCAGTGTCGACTATGCCACGCTTTGCACCTGCTCCATGGTGAGCTGGGCTGTGCATCCACACATCTGTCCACCCAGCTGGATGGTGAGCAGGCTCAGGGGCTGGACTCCCCTCCTCAGGGACCTCCCAGTCCCTCAGTGGGTGGGCATGTAACTGTGACCCTTGAGACACAAATCCCCTGAGGGCATTTCAGGATGTCCCCCAGCTATGGAAAGGGAGAGACCAAGTGTGAAGTAACCAATGGCTGAGACAGAAACCTCGGTTTCAGGCCCAAGTCGGCAACCTGGAAGACAGTGGGGCAGCAGTTGAATGGGGAGCTCAGGAGCCATGGTTGGGGCCAACGGGATGGCCCAGGCCCTCCGTCCCCTCGTCAAAGCCCAAGTCCCTGCAGAGCCAGCTCCTCCCCAGACAGCCTGGGCCTCCCAGAGAACCCTTGCTTGAGCCCCAGCAATAAAGATGGCCAGCTGAAGCTGCAGCCTCTCTTGGCAGGGCAGCAAGCAGTGTCAGTGCATGAGGACCAGCTCCAGGCCCCTGCTGAACAGCCCCTGTGGCTGCAGCACTCCCCCGTCTTCAAATGCAGGCTGAAGTTCAAGGCACTTCCATCCCCAAGCCTAGGATCTGGCCTTGGAACCGAGCCTCTGTCCCTACAGCCCACAGAGCCCTCCAGCTCTGAGCGGAGCCCACCCTTCCCAGCCACAGACCCAAGAGGCAGCAGGCCCAATCCCTAATCCTCTCCTCTCCTGACGCATGAGATTATTTTATTAAAAAACTCAAAAAAAAAAAAAATAGGACAGGCACCCAGAGGAACTGGAGTCTGGTGGAGGACAGCCTGTGATGGGCTCCCACAGCTCAGGGGCAGCTCCTAGACACTGCCCAGCCAGGAACTGCAAACTGTGTTACTGGTGGCCCCCCCAAAAGCATATGGAAACACTTCCTACCCTCGCACATGTTTAGAAATTCACATTTACAACGTTAAAGTTTAAGTGGAAGCAAAGGATATACTTTCCTGGATATGGTAAATACTGACTTTTTATTTACTTATTTTAAATTTATTTTTAACTTTTCTTATTTATTTATGTATTTTAGAGACAAGGTCTCACTCTGCCTCCTAGGCTGGAGTGCAATGGCGCCATCACAGCTCACTTGCAGCCTCAAACTCCTGGGCTCAAGCCATCCTCCCACCTCAGCCTCCCAAGTAGCTGGAACAGCAAGGGTGTTCCATCATGACCAGCTAATTTCTTCTTTGTTGGTAGAGATGGGATTTCATTATGTTGCCCAGGCTGGTCTTGAACTCAAGTGATCCTCCTGCCTTGGCCTCCCAAAGTGCTTACAGGCATGAGCCATTGCACTAGGCCAATACTGACATTGTTAAATTAGCTGTTTCATCACTTGTGTGATGCATCCAGTGGCATCTAAAGACCATAGTTGCTGGATGCCCACCACTACCCATATAAAAGTACATGAACAAGCTCTTTTTTTTTTTTTTTGAGATGGAGTTTCGCTTTTGTTGCCCAGGCTAGAGTACAATGGCACTATCTTGGCTCACTGCAACCTCTGCCTCCTGGGTTCAAGTGATTCTCCTGCCTCAGCCTCCAAGTAGCTGGGATTATAGGCACCTGCCATGACGTCCAGCTAATTTTTTGTATTTTTAGTAGAGAAGGGGTTTATCCATGTTGGCCAGGCTGGTCTCAAACTCCTGACCTCAGGTGATCCACCTGCCTCACTCTCCCAAAGTGCTGGGATTACAGGCTTGAGCCACTGCACCCAGCCTTTTTTTAAATGAAGTTTTTACATCAGTTTCTTTCTTTTAGAAACTCATATTCAATTCCACTGCCCCCACAAACTTTGAGCCTACAGTAATGTATTCTCATGCCTGAAAGTCTCTAATTGGTCACACCATCCTACTTCTCCGTAGCAAAAATTATGGATGTAAACTGAAATGGAAAAACACACATTTTCTGTGACCACAATCACTAAATGCTTAAAAGACTGCCAAGCACGGCAGCTTGCGCCTGTAGTCCCAGTGACATGGGAGGATCGTTTGAGGCCAGAGCTTTGAGGCTGTTGTAGTGACCCATGACTGCACTACTGTACTCCAGCCTGGGCAACGGTGAGACCCCATCTCATAAAAAACAATCTGGCAAGTTATAATTACAAATAATATTAGCATACAATTCATCAAAACATAAATTTATTACAATTTTTTTTTAGACAAAGTCTCGCTCTGTTGCCCTGGCTGGAGTGCAGTGGCACAATCACAGCTCACAGCATCCTCGACCTTGCAGGCTCAAGTGATCCTCCTGCCTCAGCCTCTCCAATAGCTGGGACTTCAGGCAGGTACCACCACGCCTGGCTAATTTTTTGTAGAGATGGAGTTTCACTGTGTTGCCGAGGCTGGTCTCTAACGCCGGAGCTCAAGTGATCCTCCTGCCCCAGCCTCCCAAAGTGCTGGGATTACAGGTGTAAGCCACTGCACCCAGCCTGCAAGTGTTGACAGATACTTACTAAACAAAGTAAAGTGTTATTAGCAATACATTTCTTATACATTAATTGTCACCTTACCGTCCAAACCCCATTTAGTGCACCAGTGGATAAACATTCCTTATTTCTGTGATGAGTCAAGGGTCAGCATCGTCTCTTCCAATTTCTTATTTTTCTAGGGGCAAGCACTGAGAAGTCTTGTTCCATAAATAAGCAAAGGGAAAGGAGGGAGTACTGAGCAATGCAACACAGTTATTCTAACTTCCTTTGAATTTTCTGCCCAAAATCCATAGTAATCCATCATCAAGAATTATTTTTGTTGCAACTGGGTAACGGGTAAGTAAAGGTTCACTGTAGAGGTTCCTCTACTTTTACCCGTGTTTACATTTTCCACAGTAAAAGTTAAAGAAATTATTTTTAATCTCTGTTAGTTGACAGGTTGGTTGGACCATCCCCCAGTTTTACTGCAAATATAAAATGAACATGACTCTCAGAAGGATTTATCTCCAGTATCGTGTCCTTCAAGCTCCTCTTCTTCTCCAGACCCACAGCAGTTCTTCTAACTGGACTTTTGTCTGTCTCAGGAGGGGGATTGTGTTCCCCAAAGCTGCCTTCTCAAGGAGTTGGCACCTTTTCGGGAGTCTTTGATGCCCCATTTGAAGACTGCTATGGGTGAATCAGGAGGTACTCCTTGGCCAAGGGCCTGGGGAAAGGGGCCAGGCCAGGGAGGATGGAAGAATGGCTTCATCTCAGAATGCAAGTGCATCCTCTGCCCGCTCCAGCTCCTCCATGTGCCCTGCCCAGACCCTGGCACTTCTCACTGGAGAGGACCCGGGCCCTGCCCGAGGTCATGCAGTTAGGAAGGATGAGGCTAGAACCCTTTGCACCCATCTTTTTCAAATTACTTCAGCCAAAGTAAACTTAGTGAATCAGTTGCAATTAAAATAAAGGTGAACAAGCCTGCTGTGGTGGCGTGGGTAGTCTCAGCTACTCCAGAGATTAAGGCGAGAGGATCCCTTGGGCCCAAAAGTTCAAAGTTGCAGTAAGCCATGCTGGTGCCACTGCACTCCAGCCTGGGCAACAGAGCAAGCCCCTGTCTTAAAAAAACAAAACAAAATAAAATAAAAATGTGAACAACTAAATGTGATCCTGGCGTGGCTCCTGGATGGGGGTGGGAAGGGGATGTGCTATAAAAGACCTCATTGCGACATTTGGTGATATTTGAGTAAGGTTTTGCAAATGAAATTATTGCATTATTGTTAAATCACTCCATCTTGAAAACCGATGAGGTTGTGCAATAGAATGTCCTTGTTCTTGGGAAATACATGTTGGAGGGATTAGGGTTCAGGGGCCATCGCGCCTGCAATTTACTCTCCGATGCTTGCAGTGGGGCTTGAATATGCAAGGACTAGGAGCCGAATGTTAAAGCTTGGTGAATGTGCGTTAATAAGGGGTGCAGTTCTCAGTACTATTCTCACGGCTTTTCTGTAACTTTGAAATTATTTCAAAACAAAACGTAAGTCTGGTCTCTGTCACCGCTTTGTGGCTGCTTCGAGGAGCGCACCTTCCGTGTCCAAGACCTTAAACTCCCCGCCTGGGGTGGCGGCTCCCGACATCGCCAGGCGTTCCTGCCTACGCTGGTTTGATCGCCCTTCAAGCTTAGGTCCCTCTGCCTCTGCGAACCGCTGCAGGCCCATTTCTTGCACAACCAAAATGAAGTCACACTAATCTTGGTTTGAGAGGAGCCAGAATTTCAGAGCCTCCAACCCTGCTGCTTTCTACAACCCGGGAAACTGAGACCCAGAAAAGGAAGTGATCCAAAGCCTTCCCGACTTCCATTTTTCTCAGTAGGCAGGTCGTCCAAGCCCCACAGTTTCCGTCCTGGATTTGAATCTCAACTCCAGCCACTCCCCTCAAGTCTGGGCTCCCATTCCTACCACCCTCCAACCACAGGCCTCAAAACCATCGAGCACATCCATGCGGCCCTCGCCGACTCCTGCAGGGCTGCCTCCATCCCGCGGCTTCTCAGAGCCTCTAATGACCGCCCGAGCGACGGCGCCCTTCCTCTCTCCCTCCGTCGCCTCCCGGTGTGTGCAACTGAACATTCAGTCATTCATTGCCGCGGACTCGAGGCTGCCCAGCCTTCTTCCCGCTCTGGACCGAGCCCTGAGGACCGGACCTGGCTCTCTGGCTTCCCGGTGTGTCCCCAGTGCTTGGCCCGGAGCGGCCGCTTTGGCGAGGGCAGGCATCTCTGTCCCTGGTTCCTTTAGTCCCCAGTTTGGCTCCCAGGTGACCATCCGCGAGGGAGCCTCCCCTCCTTGGCCTCTGCGGCTTCTGAGACGCTCAAGGGCCCAAGGGGGGGAACGGGGTGTGCGCGACTAACTGTGGCCCTGCCCCTCTGGGCACAGCGTGCAGCGCGAGTGACGTCCGGCCAGGGAACTGCGTACTGGGGCCGCAGTCACCGCAATTTCTGAGCGGAGCAGCGAGGGCCCGGGGGCTCGGGGAGCTGGTGGCGTCCCCGCAGCTGGAGAAGCGGAGGCACAGGACCTGGGCCCAGGGGAGCGGGCCTCGGAGCCCGCGCTCCTTCCAAGCGAGGCGGGACGAAGACTGGCTGGGGGACCTCCGCCGCGCCACCCTAGGGCCTCCACAGCCCCTGCCCCCCAACCAGGCCGGCTGGCAGCTGGCCCGGGACTCAGAGGTCGCACCTCGGGACGCGGGACGGCGGGGCGGAGCCGGAACGGAAGCTCGGACAATGGGCCCTCCGGGGCCGCGTCCGGCCTCTCTCTGCGGGGCAGAGGCGCGGGAGAGCCTGGGGCCTGGGGCCTGGCCTGGGCGGGGCTCGGGCTCCCTCCCTCGGTCTGGGAGCAGGAAGAGGGAAGGCCACATCCTGGGGCCTCCGCCAGGTGATGCCCTGGCATCACCCCAGCCCGGGCGCTTTCCACCCCTGCTGGTCTGGAGGCCAGGGGCCCGCCCTGCCCCAGCTCTGTCCTCAGCCTAAGAACCTGGCACAGGCTGGCGAGTATGGAACTGGGGTGTTTTTAAAAACTTTTATTCATTGAGTTATAATTTACGTCGGGAGAAGTGGCCAGATCTCAAATGTGAAGTCTGGTGAACTTTGCACGTTTAACCCTGTAAATGCTCTGAACAAGACATGGAGCATGCCTAGCTCTCAGAAAATTCCCTGGTGGCTCTGCCCAGTCGGTGTCTGCCCCCAGCCCCAGCCCTGGCAACTACCCATCTGTGTCCGGTTCTGTGGCCTGGCCTTTTCCAGAACGGCAGGTACATGGGATCCTGCAGGTGGAGCGTTTCGGGCTTGGCTTGGAGATGCATCTGTGCTGTGGGGTATGAAGAGGCTGCTCCTTTTCATTCCGTTGTATGGAGGCCTCTACCTGTTTACCTCTTCACCAGCTGAGGGACACTTGGCTTGGCTTGTTTCCAGTTTGCAGCAATTATCAGTAGAGCTGTGACAAACATCCGTACAGGTTTTCATGGACCTGTGTTTTAATTTTATTTCAATGCCTAGACGTGGGACTGTCAGGTCGCAAGTGTCTACATTTGACTTTTTTTGAGGAAAGTAGCAAATGGTTTTTCAGAACAACTGTGCCATTTCACATTTCAGCCCTGCCGGCATTTCCCCACATCCTCACCCACACTTGGTGGTGTCGGTCTTTTGTGTCTCAGCCTTTCAGTGGGAGTGGGGCTGTCTCAAGAGAGGGTTGACTGAGAAAACAGTTAATTGTCCAGGGAAACCCCACCCAGCGCCTTCCAGTGGTTTCCTGCCTTTCCCTCATCTTGCTTCCAGATGGAGATGCAGGCAGCGGGTCTGGCCTGGGCCCACATGAGTCCCCAGGCACACACATGCCCCACACCACAAGTCCCAGGACTGAGCAGGCACGCACCTTCCTGCGCTCAGGTCCTCCTCAGACACTGCAGCAGGAAGGCACTGGCAGAGTCTCCAAGTCCAAAGTGATGAGCTGGGTTTCCGCCTGGTCCTACCTGCTCAGCCATCTAGCCCCCCTCCCAAAGAGCCTGTGGAGGAGTCACTGGAAGAAAGATGGGGAAGAGGGCAGTGAACACAGATGCTGTGTGGGAAGCCGAGGGGATAGGTGGCTGCAGCCTGTGCCCCTGGCAGGTGCGCAGACCTCATGGCTGGACCACCCACATCCACCGGCCCCCTGGAGGCCCTGCTCTGCCTCTGAGACCCTGCGACCCTGTGTTTTGGAAGATGGGGTGGCAGTGCCAAGGTGAGCCTGCCTTCAACAAACATTTACTGTGCACCTACTGTGTGCCAGGCCCTGCCATGGCCCCAGGGAAGGTCACCGTCCAGTGAGAGAGATGGATGCTAGCCCTGACTGGCATTTTGGTTAGGGAGGGCCTCTTTGGAGGGGGATATTTGAGCAGAGACCTGAGGGATAAGAAGGCAGCAGCACTGGGGAGATCTGGAAAGGGCATGGCAGGTAGAGGGCACAGCAAAGACACCATCCTGGACCGAGCTCAGCAAGGAGGCCAGTGCTGCTGGAGCGGATGGCTTCAGCCTAGGAGGTGGAGGCTGCAGTGAGCTGAAATCACAACACTGCACTCCAACCTGGGTGACAGAGTCAGACCCTGTATCAGAAAAAAAAGAAGTGGAGCTGAGGATACAGACATGCAGGAAGTGAGGGAAGATCATGTGAGGACACAGCCAGAAGGCACCATCTGCAAGCCAAGGAGAGGCTGCAGCAGAAACCAATCCCGCAGGCTCCTTGGTCTTGGACTTGGCCTTGTAGCCTCCAGAACGGAGGGAGATGTTGTGGGGCTGGGGGGAGGTTTGTTTGCTAGGCTGCCATGACAGGAGACCACAGACTGGATCACTTAACAACAGAAACCTATTTCCTCTTAAGTTCTGGAGGCTGCAAGTGGTACACTTGGGCTCAAGCCATCTTCCCATCTCAGTCCCCTGAGTAGCTGAGACTATTAGGTAGCAGCCACCGTGCCCAGCTAACTTTTTGTAGAGATGGGGTCTCACTGTATTGCGAGAACCTGGCCAGGAGAGCTGACTTAGACCTCCTGCTCCTCCAGCCTTTCCTCCTTCCTCCTTCCTCCCGATGGGGGAGCCTGACCCCCTCGGACAAACATCTTGCGGCTGTTTCCGCCTCGCCATCCCGGAGCCCCAGCCCAGCCTGAACAAACACTCGGGACTCGTGCTTCCGGCCTTGGCTCTGGGAAAAGCCCAACCAGGAGCTGCTGAGGTCAGCTCTGGAGGGAAGTGGAAGAAGAGGGAGGCACTCAGTCCCTGCATGGAGGTCAGCAGGGCCTGGTCTGGGGGCCCCTTGCTGCTTTTGGAGCCACCAGCAAAAAGCTGGGGGCTTCAATGTCCCTTCTGTAAAATGGGCTTAATTACACCCTCCGGAGGACTGTGGGGCAATGGAAAGCCCAGCCTGGGCCTGACACCAAGAATGGGTGACACGACCCACAGGGCTGTGAGGGGCTTTGGGGAGTAAGGTTATCTGAGGTCCAATAGGGACCTCAAGGGACTGTCCCCAAGGCACCTGAGTGCTGGAAGGGGCCAGATTGCTCCCTCCCTCCTGTGGCCATCCTGTTCTCCTTCCCCTTCTCCCTCCTGCCTTCACAGTCTAGTGCCCTCGGCAGAGCCAGCAGACTAGGTGGTGCCATTTTGGGCACAGTGCTGGGTGGGGACTGGGTGGTGGCAGGCCTTCGAATCACACCCTGACTCTTCTTCATGGATACTAATCTCAGATGGGGGGACACGTCGGGTCCCAAGCCCAGGTCCAGGTAAGCCAGCACCAGGCGAGGACAGGAGAGGGTGGGGCATCAATGGTGGCCACTGTGGGAATGGCTGGCTCCGGGGCATGTGTGTAGCCCACAGATGCCTTCATCCCCACCCAGAGTGAGCAGGAGCCGGAAGGCTCTTTCTAGGAAAGGCTGAGGTTGTGGGGCTTACATGTGCCGTGGCTGCACCTGAAGCCCTGCCCCACCATCCCATAGCCTCCTGGTCTCCCGGTCAGAGATTAGGAGCCTGGCTGGGGTGGGGGCAGAAGTGGACATTTCCAGCAAGGGGACATATGTGTGAGGTCGATGGTGAGGAGTGAGCTCCCCGTCCCCGGAAGTGTGAGCAGAGGTAGCTGCATGTGTGGGACAGGGCAAGGGGTGGCCCTGCCTGCCCTTCATGAACTGCCCCTAGAGCCCTGTGCACTGTGGCATGAGCCCAGCAAGCTAGTGGGCTCTGGGGCCAGAAAACCCCAGGTTCAGATCCCAGCTCTGCTGTGTGACTGAGGACTCTTGACCACGCGCACCCTTTGATGTCTGTGAAGGGCACCTTGCCTCTGGGGCTGGCAGGGAACTAACTGACATTGTTAGGGAAGAGCATCCGCACCACTGTCCTGTCCCAGCAGGAGCGGCTACCGCCCAGTACCTGCTGAGCTGGGAGGTGGGAGCACACAGGGATTTGGTGGGAGCATGGAGGGCTTGCCCACTCCACCACCCAGGGAAACTGGGCCTGCTTTCTCCACCGCCCACGGGGTCCAGGCCTGCCTCCACCATTCAATCCCCCTCCTTGAAAGCGTTGCCAGAGAAAACCTTCCCAGCTGGGGTTTGATTTTTGTTTTTGTTTTTCAGGCAGGATCTGGGAGTGGAGACAGTGAAATTAATGTTATTTTTTTTTCCTTCCAAGCAGTTTCTCTCCTTATTCAGAGCTGTGGGGCTGGATTCCACCTCACCTTCCGGTCTGCAGAGGAGCTAGCAGGAGAGGATGGGTGTGGGTGGAGGTCAGGGAGGGCAGGGCTGGGGAGGGGAGAGGTCAGGCAAGGTAGGGCCAGCAGTAGCGAAAGACTGATGTGCTGTGTTCCTTCCAGCCTCTGGGTATTTGCACGTGTTGTTTCCTCCCCTCCTGCCTGAACTCCCACCTCCAATGGCACCTCCAGTGCCTCTTTGAGATTAGGCATCACCTCAGGAAGCCCTCTCTGACCACCCTGCACCGAGGCACTAAACTGCTGGCAGCCTCTTCCTGCTTTTGTGAAGCTGCACTCCATCTTCCCCTATGCACTGGGTCTACTGGCTTATGGCCCTCTCCTCTGCTGAGGCAGCACCCAGCACTGGGCTGAAAGATGGCCCTCAGTGGACAGCTGAGCCAAGCATGGAAAGGGACACCAGTGTGAAGACCCTCTGCGATCCTCACTACCTGCTCAGGGGTCTCCCTCTGGGGATGGGGAGGTGCAGATGGGGAGAAAGCAGAAGGAAGAGTCAAATTCACACGGGAGGGCCGGGGGCCGGGGGTGGGGGACAGTGGCACTGAGGGATTGTGGATGGGACAGCGTACAGGGCTGGACTCGGATGATTCTGGCTGTGTGGCCTTGGGCAGTGAGTTTGTTTATCAGCCTCGGTTTCCTTTCCTGTTACATGAGGATAACAACACCGCCTGGCAAAACTGACCCCACCCATCCCGGCGTGAGGCCTGGCGGGCCTTTGCTTAGCAAGAACAGGAGCGGGGGTTGGTGCTGGGCTGGTGGGGTCTTGTGGCTGGGAAGGTCCAGGGCACGAGAGCACAAGCAGACCCCCAAGACCCACAGATGGCATCAATCATCCCCTACCATTCAACTCCTGGTGCTAAAAATAGCACCACACCCCCACCTCCACTCCTGCCTTCTCCCAGCATCCTCCCCGTGGGGACTGGGTTCACACAAATGGAAGTGAATTATGGGCAGTGGGGATTCAGATCGGCTGTAAATCACGTGTGGCTGCAGCATCTAAGAGTCTTTTCTGGGGCTCCTCACTTAACCTCTCAGCCCCTCCCCAATCATGCTGAGCCTAGTGCTGGGTGGGCACAAGGAGGTCCCAAGGGTCAGGGCTCCGTCCTGGGCTTCCCATGCCCAAGCCCCATGCAAAGCCTTGAGGTCTAGCAGGGAGACTGGGGCTAGAGCGGGTGAGAGGAGGCAGGCAGAGGCAGTTCCCGCTTCAGCACCTGTGTTCTGTCTGGATGGGGATCAGGACCTCGCACTATGGAGGGTAACTCGCAGATGGGGACACTAACTGGGGTATTCCTTTCCCCTGCCTTCCCCACTAAGACCAATGTCCATCAGACAGTGGCCGTTTCCTGGGGTCACAGCTATACCTCCTTGTAAAAATCCAGGATCCCAACCCATCGCGTTCCCCTGTGCTTTTTGTTTTGGAGACAGGGTCTCGCTCTGTCACCCAGGCTGGAGTGCAGCACTGCGATCATAGCTCATTGAAGCATGGACCTTCTGGCTCAAGCGATCCTCCCACCTCAGCCTCCTGAGTAGCTGGAGTGACAGGCATGTACCACCTCACCCTGCCCCGTGTTTTTAACAGGAATAATACATATTCTTTGAGGAAAACTTAGAAAATTCAGACACAAAGAAAGAAAAACTCCAAAACTGGCTGGGTGCAGTGGCTCTCACCTATAATGCCAGCACTTTAGGAGGCCACGGATGGAGGATCACTTGAGGCGAGGAGTTTAAGACCAGCCTGGGCAACAATGCAAGACCCCGTCTCTACACAAAATTTTTAAATATTTAAAAAACAAACTCCAACCCCCGCACCCTAGAGGTCATAACCCAGCAGTGCTCCTGTGGATTTGTCCTGCATGGTTCTGCCTCTCCTCGGCCCCACGTCGTGAGGCTGCCCCTACCCTCGGTGGCCAGGCCTCTTGGTGCCCACCTAATTGCACGGCCGATCCAAGCCCAGGTCCTTTTGAGGCAGAGGTTTCCCAGCTTTGGCACAAAAAGGGAAGTGAGAATGGAGGGGCAGGAGTGGGAGTGACGTGGGTCCAGCTGACGATGTCAAAGAGCTCCAGAGCCCTCACCTCCGGCTGGGCTGCCCGTGGCTGGCCTGCACCACCTCTTTTCTGGGATGGAGGCTCCCAGGGTGCTGCTACCCCGCTGCCTGGTCAATACCATCCTTGGGGTCCCTGGTCCGCAGACTCCTCTGAGCCTCCTGCCCGGGCAGCCCCTGACTTTGCCTCAGTCTGCCCAGCCAAGCCTCTCGAGTGAGGATAGTGGGGCGGGGAATCTGGCTGGCCTGTTTTCAGGTAGAGACTGAGCCAGGACTAAAACCCTGGCCTGGCAGCTCTGTGCCCCCTTCCCTGAGCCTGCTCCAGACTTGGTGGTGGCCGCCTCTGGCGTAGTTTTGGAGTCCCCTGGGCCCCCTGTAACCCTGAGGTTCAGATGCCAGAGAGATCTCCATGACCACACAGAGCTGGGTTCAAGGCCTCTCTTTGGCCTTCTGGAAAAGAGAGAGCCTCTGCACATGTGCTCATGTGGACAGTGAATGAGACCACTGCAGGCCTGGCCTCTGCAGTGGGCCAGGATGGACGGGTTTCCATTGGGTTGGAGGGTTTGGGCTGGAGGCTGTTCCTGATGGGTCCCAGGTGTGGCAGGACAATGGGTCTGGTGGCCACATCTGTGCTGACCTCACCGACTTCCGCAGGGGCCCCACAGGGCTGTTTTGCTGGGGAGAGGGTCTTCCCTCCTATCCTCTTCCTCCAGGCCTCCTTCCTGCCGCCCCGGGTGGTGGTCGGGCCTTCCGTGCAGGCCTCAGCCGTCCCACCCGAGGTGCCGGCAGCTGCCTGCCAGTGCTCTGACTCACTTCCTGCTTCTGGGAGCTAGAAATAGCCTCCCCTGGATGGTGGGGCTGGCTGGGGGCTCTATCCCCACCCTGTGCTCACAGGTGGAGGAGCATCCACCTGCAGTGTCTGGCCCCTGGGTCCCAGTGGTGGACAGGACAGAGGAGGACCCTGCCCTGTGCCATCTGCAGATGTTACTCAACGCAGCTGCCATGCAGAGCACATGAGGACGTCTGAGCTACCTGGGCAGGCAGGGTGCAGCCCTCACCTGGAGGACCCTCGAGCTGAGCCAGATGCATGGGGTGCTCATGGGCGGGGAGAAGGACGGGGGGTCCCAGGTGACGGGGACAGTAATGGCGAAGGCCTGGTGGGAGGCAGTGGGAGTGCAGGTGTGATTGGAGTGGGTGGGGCTGCCACAGAGATGGGGACCTGGGCAAAGGGACCCGGCTTTACCCTGAGAGCTTTTGCAGGACTTGAATTTGGAGAAAAACAACCAGATTTGCAGATTGAAAATGTCCCACAGGAAAAGTGATTAAAGGAGAGGAAGGGAGGAGGGCAGCAGAGAGAGGAAGTGGGAGGGAAGGTCCAGGCGGGAAGTGACGGCTCAGACGGGTGCAGTAGTCTTTGGGCTAAAGGAGACAGACTGACTAAGGGACTTGGGGACTTCTGGGACTTTAGTACTCAGAGTCTAAGTAGGGGTGATGGGAAGGCCAGCTCTGGATAGGTGGGAGGAAGGGACAGGGTGTCCAGGTGCCTCCCGGGTTCTGCCTTGGGCAGCTGGGTGGGGTGGTGGGCTGGGGACATGCAGGGTGGGACTGTGGGGGATCTCAGCTTCAGTTTAGGAAACTTATTTGAATTTGAGCCTGTGGCCCTGCCACTACCACTGCCCCCATTAGCGCTTTGGGTGACACACATTTGGGTGGGAGGCAGGCCGCAGTTGACAGAACACCATCCACAACTTACAGGCAACGGAAGAAGACACTGACACTGGCTCGGAAGGCCCCAGGAGCTGCCACCCCTGAGGTCGCAGGGCTTGCTGGTGAAAGGATGCCCTCCTGGGCCAGACCACCCTCACGGCTGTCTCACCTGCCCTCCCTGGGCTCTCCTGCCTCCGCCTCCCCTTCCCACAGCGTCTCTCCCAGCCCAGCACCCTCCTCGGCCCCTACCTCACTGAGGATGACTGACTGTCAGAGTCCTCACAGTGGCCTCAGGAAGCATTAGCTGCTTTGACTCCAAAAGTATGTTTCCACCTCAGACCTCATAGTCTTGACTCTGCCATGCACTGGAGGCTGTGCCAGGGGTGATCAGGCTCCCGTGAGCCCCCAAAGCGCAGCCTTACCCCAGACTTGCAGATGGGAAGAAGGCTCTGTTCAAGGTACCACTATGCGAAGGGGGCAAAGCTGGATTTGAACCCAGGTCCCTCTCGCTCCACAGCCTCCTACGCTGCATGGGGACCCTGTGCCTCCTCCTTCCCGCCTGGGGCTGTGAGCTGGGGGAATCGAGGTGAGCCTGGCATGACTGCCTTCTACATCTCACCCCAGCTAAGTCACATCCTCCCTGGAAAACCTGTATTTTAGAGACACAAACCCTTCCCAGGCCAGTGTATGGGTGGCCTCCTTCAGGTGACAGGTGGGTGAGTGGCAGGCAGGGATACCACAGGAGGCCAGGGGAGAAGACCAAAGCTGCCTCCCTGTTGGCTGACCTGGAGGCTACATGGGAGTGGGCACCAGCCCAGATGGTGATGGGAGATGTTTATTCCTCTCCTCTCTCATTCGTTCCTTCATGCATTCATTCACCCTCATGAACCTGCTTAGCGTTTAACCTTCTGCCTAGTGATGGGGGACATAGGTATGTTCCCAAAAGACCTAGCTCTTCAGATGCCTCCTGGTTGGCAGAGGAGCCAGAGCAGCAGGGACAGTGTCACCTGGTGTGGGTGCTTGGATGGTGGAAGTACAGGGAACTATGGGAGTAGAGGAGGAGGAAGCCTAACCCAGCCTTCAAGAGCTGAGAAGGCTGCCTGGAAGAGGAGGGCCAGAGCCAAGTCTTGGAGACACCAGCAGACTTACGCGTGGGGAGAAGGGAGGAGGGAAGGTCAGGGGCATAGGGAGACTGAATCCCACACTGACCAGGGCGCTTGGGGACTTCTGGGCCTTCAGGACTCAGAGTCTAAGTAGGAGTGGGGAAGTCACAGGGGAAGTCACAGGGGAAAGAGGGTGGCTCATCCTGAGACACCCAGCTGTGGTTCTTGAAGGCTGCTCTTGAGTAAGGAGGGATGGTGTCACCCAAAAGTCCCTAAAGAACTGGTCCCAAGTTCCTCCACAGAGAGGACTCCAACCAGGGAAATCCAGAGTGAGTGTTACTCACAGGCTGGGCTGCCCTCGCTTATGGGCTGATTCTCCCCAAGGCCAGAAGCTGGACCACTCAAGGTCAGAGGCTAGACCACCTCAGACCAGAGACTGGATCATCCAGGGTCAGAGGCAGGACAACCCAAGGTCAGGCTGAGCCCTCCAAAGCAGAGATCAGGCTCTTGAGGTTGACCATAAAAACGGGTGTTTCATGAGGAAGCCCTCATTTAGCCACACGGCAGCAGGACCAGTCAGTGGCTTTGATAAAAAACGTCCCGAAAGCCTCCAAGGCCCAAATCCCCAGCGTGAACCACAGACCCTGGGCCCCGGCAGGCACTGGCTCCCAGCCACAGCCCTTGTGCAAGTCCACTCCCATCAGCCTGTTGCCTATGCAGACCTTGGCTTGTATAGCCACCTCCATCACACACCAGGATCCCCATCTGTGTGCACGTGACCCCAATGTGCACTCCCCACACACACACATTACACCCCTCCTCACATGCACGGCCCCCCATCATCTTTGCACAGACCACCCCCTCATGCCCACATGCCCACACACAATGGGGTACCCCTGAGACAGGGGCTCTCACAGTCTGGTGCAGGCTGTGCAAGAAGCTCACTACCAGGGCGGGTCCCCCAGTGCTTCTCTCGGTAACTGGAAGCTGGACCAGTGGGCTGCGGCCCCTGCCCTCCCTGGACAGCTCTGAGAAGGCTCTTCCCCCTTCAGAGCAATCGGCCTGGGTGGGAGCTCCCACTTTTGCAAGTGTGCACAGGATAAACAGTCCCTGTGGCGGGTTGCAGAGGGGAGCCGCACCCAGTGACTGTGGAGCCCCTATGCCCAGAGGCCGGGCTGGTGTCTGGGACCCCTCAAAGTTAACACCCCCCACAAGTCCTGGATCCTCTGCCAGCTTGCTGCTGGCCTCCCACCCTCCTCTGCTCCCCAACACGGGCCTCTGTCCTCCAGGGCTCCCTGCTGAGGCCCACCTCCAGGGCTCTGCCAGGAAGGCTCTCTTCACCCTCCTGACTGTGCTGCCTCCTGCAGATCTCACCCCAGGGGCCCGAGGAAGATGGACTGGAGTCCCCATGGGAGACACTCTTGCAGAACCACATGGTATGGCTCCTTCGTAAGACGGAGCCAGCCCCGCTCCGTCCATCCCGAGGGCAGGGCAGGTAGGCACTGGAAAGTCAGAGCTGGGGAAGAGTGGGAGCGGGAACGCCTGCCCCATCAATGATTGGAAGAAAAAAATGTCACTATTTGCCATGAGTCAGGTGCTGGCCAAATGTCCTACAGGTATTACCTCATTTCATCCCCACAGCCTGCAGAGGCAGTGGCCATCATACCCATTACACAGGTGTGGGAATGGAGGCCTAGAGCACGGAAGGGACTCACCTGTTACACAGGCAGCATGAGGCTGGGATCTGAACCCAGAACCGGGACCAAGGATGACGACTCCACAGCCTTGACTGGGGTCCCACCTGCCCCTCACTGGGCGCCACCCCTGGAGAACAGGGAACAGCCAGACCTCAGTGAAAATTCCAGCTCCACCTTGATTGGCTCAGCGGCCCCAGGCAAGTCACTTCTGGTGCCTCAGTCCCCTCCTCTGTAAGTGGGCCTCGCAGTCCCTCCCTTGTGAAGACAACCTTCATGTTGGATTCTCAGTGACGTTGCGCACACCCATAAGCCTGCACCACATGCTCCTGCTGGCTGGCTGTCCAATCCGCCCCTGTGTATTCCCTCAGCTCTTCTGCCACGGGGTGCAGTCAATGCTGGGTCCGTAAGGCAGGCAGTAGGTGCTCACTCAACATCCGGTGGATTGGTCATAGTCAGACACTGGTTCAAAGGACCAAGGCCTCATCTCCTGAGCCGCAATTTATGCACCTATCAAATGGGGTCAGCAGCACAGCTGTTTGATGGCTTCTGTAAGGACTGCCTGGCAAATGTTTAGCACACAGAAGGTGCTCAACTCACAGGATGCCCAGTCCTCATCAGCCCTGGACTTTCCCTGCTCCTTGTGGCTCCTGTCACTGGGGATTCGGTCATGAAACACCTACTGTCTGCGCAGGGAGTGCCCGCCTCCCAGCCCACTCAGGCGGCTGTCGCCCGGAGTTGGCAGCCGGGGAATGTGGGTGGGGACCCCCGAGGCGGCCCTGCCCCTCTGTGGCTTCTGCTGGACAGAGGCTTCAGTGTGGAGCTGCCCGGCTCCTTTCACAGGCCCAGACCAATGACTGGACGTCTAAGAATGCCACCCATTATCCAGCTCACAGAGCACAAAGGGGCCACGCGGGGGCTCAGCAGGCCAGGCGCCCCCGATGAGCACACGGGGCTCTGGGTCCCCACCCCAGCCCGTGAGTCCCCTGAGCACAGAGGGCAAGGACGTGCCCAGAGTCGGGAGAGGGCGTCATTCACATACAGGAATGAGAATCATTTCCTCCAGCCCCACGGGGACACAGAGATGAGGGGAACCACCCTGGGAGCTGGGCTCGCTGGCCAGGGCAGGCCACCACTCCTGGGCCCGGAAACCAGACCTTGAAGATCGCCTCCTCCTCCAAAAGAGGCAGTGAGGGAGCACTCCAGCGGCCAGGAGGGGCCCCTAGAACTCAAAGGTGGCAAAGCCCCGAGGTTTCCCCCATGGCGCCCACAGTGGAGAAGCCACAGCACCGCTGTCTGGAACATGGGCAAGATGGGTGCTGTCTCCTGTCAGTGCCGTCACTGGAGGCTCAGCCAGCCCCTCCTAAGCCACACTCGTGGGACATGATGGCAAAGACAGGAGATGCAGCGTGGAGGGGCAATGGGGCAGGGCTCACTTTGCCACCTGTTTGCTGTGTGACCTCAGGCAGGCCTACAGGTCTCTCTGAGCCTTGGCATCCATGCTCAGGAGAAGAGGGGAAGGAATGATCACACAAGCCCTCAAGACCCTTGGGTGGGTGATTAAAGGAGGCGATCTCCTTGATAATCATCATGTGGATGGAGGGAGCCCTCCTGAGGGGTTCAGAGGACAGGCCGGAGAAGCCCACATAGGAGCAGAGGGAGGACCCCAGGCTCAGGGCAGGAAGTCAGCGGACTTCACAATTCATGATGACACACGTGTGCCCCATCCTCACAGCAGCCCACGGGGGCGGGTCATCTTCCCCTTTCCAGATATGGAAACTGAGGCCTAAGGAGCAATGATACCACCATGGTCACGCAGGTGGTTAGGGTCAGGCCTCTCAGTTCCAAGCAAGAAGCGCAGGGATGCAGCAGCTGAGAACAGGGCCTGGACGCCCAGGAGCTGTGCAGCTGCAGGCCCAAGGCGGCACCACTCTGACCTTCAGTGTCCCCATCTGCAAAAGGGAGCTAAGACCCTCCCTCTCATGGTTGCTCCCACGGGGAAATGAGATGGTTCCAGCTCCAGAGAAGCAGCAGTGATGGCTCCCAGCACTACCCTGGCCCATGGCTGGGGTTGCGTACTGAAGACTCTGTTTCCAGCACCTTCCTGTGGATGAGGTGGTGTTCTGAAGACTTAACCTTGCAGGGGCGTTTCCTGCCAGGACAACGTTCTCAGAGGCCAGGCCCAAGGGCTGGGAGGGCAGGAGCTCCCCTTCCTCCCAGCGCAGCCCTGGCCCCACTGTTATTTTTTCCAATTGAAGAAGAAAAACATTTCCTCCGTCTCCTCACAGATCTGCTCCGGGCAGTCAGAGGCGAGAACGCACAGGACAGGGTGGGGAGCCCACCCAGCGGAGTAGAAGGCCCAGGCTGGCCTTCTCCTTGCCAGCCTAACCGCTGCCCACCGTGCCTCAGGCAAAACTGCCCTGTCCTGGCCACCACGTCCTCATCCTCAAAGGCACTGGATGCTTCCCAAATTCCAGACATTTTGGTGGCACCTGGATTATCACATATTTGTCTCTAAATTAACTCACTTTTAAAGGACTTCAATAAATGCATTTATCAAGGAAGCTTTACATCATTACTGTACATGGAAAACCAGTAGCACTTGCCAAAACCAAATAGTAATGGCAAATACAAAGAAAACAAAGCACTGTCAGTAAATTCTGGCACACTGATGTCAACAGCCCTGAGTTTGAAACCTTCTCTCTATTAAAAAGGGACAGTGACAAACGTTACAGTCATTAAAGACACGTTAGCCTCAAACCAAGACCTTTTCCTTGATATAATCAGACTTGAACAAAAAGTGAAAAAGGCCAAAATTGCAGCGTGAACAACCATCTAGGGCTGGTTATTCTGGGTTAGTTCATTCCAAGTTAGTTATTGCTGGGTCCTACCTAACCCCCACTCCTGAGTACCCCTCATCTCCCCTTGGTTCCCTCCAAAATCCCCTCTGGAAGAACACTTCATTGCATCGTAGCAAGGCCAGAGAAGGTGTGGTTTGCTCCTTCCTTCCTTCATTCATTCAGGCAGTCGTCGTCAGCACCTCCTCTGTCCAGCCAGGGGTACAGGGCCTGCCACCATGAGCCATCCTGGCCTGATGATGCTTCCACCTAATGGGTAGAGGGGAGAAATCATAAGATGTAGAGGCAGATCTGGGTTTGAAGTTTCCCCATCTGTGAAATGGGTTTGCTGAGCCCAGCCTACTTGGCTGCAAGGATGGTGTAAGATCTGGTAGGGCAGTGCTGGGCACAAGACTCACTCTCACCCTCTGGTGGCTCCGCTAGCCACACTGGGGCTCAGGACAGGAGGTGGAGCCCTGGTCTGCTGCTGCAATCCCACCATCCTACTCCCGGCTCTAGCATGGGCTTTAGGGCTCCTGGTTCACTGCCACAAGGCTGGGGGAAACCGGTGTTTGCCGAGAGCCTGTGTTGTGCTTGGCGCCTGTTATGTTACATCCTCCAAGTCTCATGCTCTCCCAGGGGCAGGTGTCCTGCTACAATTGTCCTCATTTTATAGTTGAGGAAACTGAGGCTCAGAGAGGGCAAGTGCCTCGCACACAGCACTTCTCACCTCCAGTTGATGCAAGGATACTCAGACCTGAATACCCCTCACCTGGGCAGCTCCTAAACCCCACTGCTCAGCTTGGCAGGGAGCTTGTGGCCCAAGTGCCCAGGATCATCACCATATGCGGGTCTAAAACAACATCGAGTATTATCCTCAAGGCTCAGTGGGGGGAGCTGCAGGATGCGGCATGAGGAGCCAGATGAGCCGGAGACAGGAAGGAAGAGAGGAGGGGCTGGAGAGGGAGCCGGGGGTGGTGAGGGATAGGAAGGGAGACAGAGAGAGACAGAGACAGAGACACACAGAGAGACAGTCAGAGAGTGGAAAAGGGAGGGGGCAAGAGACTGAGAGAAGGAGAGACAAAGAGAGTGAGCGGCAGGAGCAAGACAGACAGGAACAGAGATGGGTGGGGGCAGGAGAGAGAGAGATAAGGCAGAGAGACCAGCGGATGGACAGGGGCGGGGACACTGAGGTTGTGAGCCAGCAGGCGGGGCGTGGAGGCGGGGCATGGAGGCAGGCCCCATGCACCCCTGCAAGGCTCTGCAGTTGGCTCCCATGGATGGCATGATGTGTGCCCTCTCTACCCAGAGAGGGACGCAGGGACACAGTCCCATGGGCAGTCCCACGAGTGGCTCTTGGTGGGTGGATGGGCCTGGGAAGGGGCCTCCAGTTTCCTGCAGCTCAACACTCCTGGCCATCAAAGCAGTGGCCAGACTAGGGGTGAGGGGTCTGGAACAAGGGGCAGGATGGCAGGAAGGCGAGGGTGTTGAGGGAAGTGGGGGGCGGCTGCAGGCCCAGCCTTTCCTGCCTGCCCCATGGCACACAGACACCCCTGCCCTTCCTTCCTGGTTGGGTGGGAAAGAGGAAAATGAGGCCCTCTACTTTCAGAGTGAGCCGCAGGGCACCTGTGTGTGGCAGCTGTGGGTCTGATGGGAGGCCCCGTCCTGTGAGGTTGGGGCGGACAGGCTTTTGCTTTCAAACTCTGATGCTCTGCTCCTCACGAGCTGTGCATCTCGGGCCAGTCCCTTCCCTCAGCCTTGGTTTCCATATCTGGAAGATGGGTTACCCATAGCGCCAGCCTCAGGGGATCTGTGAGGAAAAAGAGAGCCCGTACATGGCAAGTGCTTGGCACAGTGTCGGCACCGGCTCGGCCTGTGAGCACTCCCGGGAGGCAGCCGCGGCGCACGGTCCTCACAGGGCTGTGACCTTGGAGCCATGGCTGCCTGCCCCTGACGCCAGTGCCCACCTGCTGCTTCTGCAGTCAAGAACCCTGCCCAGGGCCTGCTTGTGTGGGGCTAATCTTCCACGAAGCCTGGGAGGATGTTGGGGAAAGTGCCTGGCGGGGGTGCCAGGGGTGGGGGCGCAGCAGCCCACCACACTGGGGGTGCAGCTGGGTCTCCACAGGAGGCAACTGTGGGCTCCATGACCAAGGCCTTGCTCTGGCTGGCGGCTGCGGGGCACTCGCCGAAACTATTTCCTCTCTCCATGTTTCCTCATTTATGTGTCTGACCCGTGAGCACTGGTCCCTCTGGCCTTGCCACTTGTATGTCCCTTTTAGGGGGCTGGGGTTTGGGGGACAGGCTACGAAGGGGTCTTGGGGCCCCGACTGGCTGGCCCTGGGGGTGCGAAGGCCCGGACAGTGCCTGAGAAAGGGGTGGAGGGAGGTTGAGTGTGGAGGGGAGACTCAGGGGTCGGGAAGGCAGAGGGAGAAGGAATGGGGGGCTCAGAGGGACCGGGAGAGGGACGGAGGGACCGAGGGGGAGGCAGAAGGAGCCATGGAGAGAGGGAGCGAGCGTCAGGGCCGGAAAAACGGAGCAGGAGAGAGAAGGAGACGGGAGAGGGCCGGGGGCGGGGCTGCCAGGGACCGGAGAGCGAAGCGGAGTAGGAGGGAGAAGGAGAAGCAGAGGCAAAACCGGGAGAAGCGCCGCACGCGCGGAGTTTGGGGTGGGGGCAGAGACAGAGAGACGCAGAGACCGAGAGAATAGAGGAGAGAGAGAGAGACGGGGTGGGAGAGGGGGCGGAAAAGAGAAAACAGGCGCGAGCGAGGCAGGCCAAGTGGCCAAGTGGGAGGAAAGAGCTAGGAGAGCAAGCGGCGGCAGCGGCGGCTGTGGGGAGGGACCCTGGGGCCGCGGGCGGGTCCCGGAGGGCGCGGGCAGCAGGACCCGCGGGCGGCGGGGCGGCGGGGAGGGGCCCGGGGCGGGGAGCGAGGGCGTGTCCGTAGCGGAGCCGCCCCCGCCCCGCCCCCGGGCTGTGCTGCGAGGCTGAGCCGGGCCCGGGCGCCGGGGCCGGGGGCGGCTGGCGCGGGCAGGAAGCGCCTCGCGGCCCGGGTCCGCCCCCCCTCCCATCGCCTCCGGGCTCCCGGTTCCCGGCCGCGCCGCGCCCCATGCACTCGCCGCGCAGCGCAGCCCGCGCACGCCCGGATGGCTCCTCGCGCCGCGGGCGGCGCACCCCTTAGCGCCCGGGCCGCCGCCGCCAGCCCCCAGCCGTTCCCGACGCCGCCGCGGTGCTCCGTGCCGCTGCTGCTGCTGCTGCTGCTCCTGGGGGCGGCGCGGGCCGGCGCCCTGGAGATCCAGCGCCGGTTCCCCTCGCCCACGCCCACCAACAACTTCGCCCTGGACGGCGCGGCAGGGACGGTGTACCTGGCGGCGGTCAACCGCCTCTATCAGCTGTCGGGCGCCAACCTGAGCCTGGAGGCCGAGGCGGCCTTGGGCCCGGTGTCCGACAGCCCGCTGTGTTACGCCCCGCAGCTGCCGCACGCCTCGTGCCCGCACCCGCGGCGCCTCACGGACAACTACAACAAGATCCTGCAGCTGGACCCCGGCCAGGACCTGGTGATCGTGTGCGGGTCCATCTACCAGGGCTTCTGCCAGCTGCGGCGCCGGGGCAACATCTCGGCCGTGGCCGTGCGCTTCCCGCCCGCCCCGCCGTCCGCAGAGCCCATCACAGTGTTCCCTAGCATGCTAAACGTGGCGGCCAACCACCCGAACGCGTCCACCGTGGGGCTGGTGCTGCCGCCCGCCGTAGGCGCGGGGACCAGTCGCCTGCTCGTGGGCGCCACGTACACCGGCTACGGCAGCGCCTTCTTCCCGCACAACGGCAGCCTGGAGGACCACCGCTTTGAGAACACGCCCGAGATTGCCATCCGCTCCTTGGACGTGGGCGGCGACCTGGCCAAGCTCTTCTCCTTCAACCTCAACCCCTCCGACGACAACATCCTCAAGATCAAGCAGGGCGCCAAGGAGCAGCACAAGCTGGGCTTCGTGAGCGCCTTCGTGCACCCGCCCGACCCGCCGCCCGGTGCACAGTCCTACGCGTACCTGGCGCTCAACAGCGAGGCGCGCTCTGGCATCAAGGAGACCCAGGCGCGGAGCCTGCTGGCGCGCATCTGCCTGCCCGGCGGCGGCAGCGGTGACTTCAAGAAGCTCACCGAGTCCTACGTCCAGGTGGGCTTGCAGTGCGCGGGCGGCGCGGGCCGCGGTGACCTCTACAGCCGCTTGGTGTCTGTCTTCCCCTCCGGGGAGCGGCTCTTTGCTGTCTTCGAGCGGCCCCAGGGGTCTTCGGCGGCCCGCGCGGCTCCGGCGGCACTATGCGCCTTCCGCTTCGAGGACGTGAGAGCAGCCGTCCGCGACGCGCGCAACGCCTGCTTCGTGGAGCCGAAGCCCGACGTGGTGGAGGTGCTCAACAACGTGGTGCAGGGCAGCGGGCCGGACTGCGAGCGCAAGCTCAACATCCAGGTACACCAGGGCGGCGGCGATGGGGGCTCGGGCGGGAACCGGGCGGGTCGTGCGCTGAGAGGGTCACAGGTGGGAGCGCGCAGAGATCCAGATGTAAGTGGAACCCAGGTGTGCACGCAAGAATACAGGTGTCCCCCGAGGGGTACTGCTGGCGCCTGTATGGCCCAGGTGGGCACGTGCAGGGACTCAAGTGACTGCCAGCTTATGGGCGCACATACCTAGGCATACTGGGAGGGGTCCAAGTTGCCAAAGGTACCCAGGTGCTAATAAATCCCAGGTGTGTACGTGGGGGTCACAGGTACATGCTGAGGGCACGGTAAGTGACTGCATGCCTGACCAAAGGTGTGCCCCGCGGCCACTGTGTGAGCCTGTCAGAGTTACCATTGTACGTCGGCGATGTGTGCATGGGTGTGGCAGGTGTGCAAGGAGGCACATGGGTGTACACCTGGGCCCTGCAGATGTGTGTGGGGGCAACAGGGGCGTGTGCATGGACTTGTGTGCCAGCAAGCTGGGGCCTGAAGACGCATAGGGCAGACAGATGTACTGCAGGGACACTGGTACAACAGGGCAGGGCTAGATGTGCAGGGGGCGGTGTGTGTGGCAGGGGATGCAGGTATTTGGGAATGACTCGGTACTCTGAGGAAGCCGCATGGTTGGCCAACAGCTGTGTGCCTGAGGCAAACTTTTATCTACCTATTGTGCAGATATGTCCTGAGCACCTAGTATGTGCCAGGGGGTCTAGGGTAAACAATAGCGCTTGTGTAGTGTCTGTTAGGCACATCACATGTCACAACGTTCAGTTCTCAGAACAACCCTCTCAGGTAGGCTCTATTCTCATCACATTTTACAAATGAAGAAACGGGAGCAGAGATGTCAAGTAACTTGCTAAGGATCACACAGTTGGGCATTAGCAGAGGTGGATTTGAATCCAGCCTGTCTGGCCTCAGCATCTCTGTTTTTCATGCCCAGCCTTTGCTGCCTTCTGGACTTGGATCTCAGAGTGTGTTTGTTGGTGGAGTCCCAGGCAGCTGGGGTGGGCAGATGCTGGGGCCAGAATGGAGGGATGTGAACCAGTGTTTTGGGGGTAGGAGAAGGCCGTGGGGCTCAGGGGGAATGAGGAGGGACCCAGATGGGTATGGGGCCCAGGTGTCTGAGGCTGGGTTGGGCAGTAGCAGGCGCGGCCATGTTGGGGGGATCAGCGTGGGTATTGACATGACAAGGGTGTAGGAGGGGACTTGGTGTGATTCCCCTAAAGGAAGTTCACGGCGAGGGGTTGCTCCTCCCTCTGGCTTTGGGATCTGGGTCAGTTGATCCCTGTGGTTCACCTTGAGGAATGAGGCTCCACAATGACACTGGGGCCTTTCCTACACCCTCCACCCATTGAGGCTGGGAGCCCACTTCAGCCCCACAGCCTGCCCTTCCCTTAGGAAGCTGCTTCTCCATCAGCAAAATGCAGAACCCAGCCTTTTTGTGGTGATCCTGAGCCTTCCATGGGGCCCCACCCTGTCCCTTCTCCGTGGCAGTGATAAGAATGTCATGAGTTTAACCATTCCCCTGTGGGCGGGCCCAACACTGGGGCTTTGAGAAAATGCAGATTTCTTCTCTCAAGGTCGAGGTCGGGCTCCCACGGCTGCCCACCACCTGGCTGGCCACCTGAAAGTAAAGGTCATGGTGGGTGAGCAGGGCAGACAGTCCAAGGGGGTGTCGGGGCTACTTGCCCCGTGCCATGGTTGGTTCAACCACCATCCCCGCGCAGAGCTTCATCTCCCAAGCAGCGGTGTTTGCCACTGGCGGTCTCAGCGGGAAGTCTAAAGCCGAATGGAGAGAGTGTCCTGTGTGCTGAGGGCCTTCCTCTGGTGGTTCCAGGCTCTCTGTCGGGCCTCTTGGTGTGAGCTGATCTGTGCAATTCCTCAGGCCAGCCCAGGGTTCCTTCCCCATCTGGCAAGAACCATTATGGTTCCCACGGTCCCTCAGTGCAGTGACTCACCCTACTGAGTGGGGCTGGGGCTTGTCTATCCAAGGGAACAGGGCCTCTCCAGGGACACAGCCCCAGGTCAGAGTGGCCAAGGGCCTCCTCCCCACCCCAAGGCCACAGATTCCAGCTTGGGCCTTCCTTGGTCACCCTCCCTGTGTTCTTCACACCCTTCTCCTCTTCCCCATGCCCACTGTGGGCACAGGCCAGTCCACATGTCACTATCTCCCATAGGTGCTCAAAGTCCCCGGTCTGGGCCTCTAGCAGGGGCAGGGTCAGGGGAGGGATCATTATTCTTGCTCCAGGCTGTTGCCAGCTACACAGTGACAGATTCAGAACCTAGACTTCACATCAGGCTGCTTGGGTTCAAGTTCCACTTTGTCACTTCCCAGCTGTGTGACCTTGGGCAAGTAACTTAACCTCTCTGGACTTCACAGTCTCTTCATCTGTGAAGTGGGGACAATAAAAGCAATCCTTATCCCAAAGCATTGTTTTAAGGACTAAATGAATTGATTAGTGCCGCTGAGTGTACCCGGTGCACAATAAGCACCAGGCAGATGGCAGCTCTCCTTGTTATCACTGTAATGGCCGTTATTAACACAGGTCTCTGCTTGGTCCTGGAGAGCAGTCACCTAATCTGGCTTGTTCTGCAGTCGTAAAGACCCTACCCTCTCCTACTTCTAGCCCCAGATGACACCTCCATAGACATTTACTAAATCCCTATTGCGAGCCCAGCTGCATGCTGTACCCTGGGGAACCAATGGCAACTCACTTTGTTTCTACTCTTGTGGGCTGGGCAGGCGCGCTGAGCCAGAGGAGGGCGGATGTGTGTCCAGGCACTGATAACAAGGGCAATGTGTGCAGCAGGGGAAAACGAGGGCGGAGGGAGCCCAGCAGAGCGGGTGGAGGAACAGGAGGCAGCCAGGTGAGGCCGGAGAAGAGGAAAGGGGTGGGGCAGAGGGAGCTGCCTGTGCGAAGGCCTGGAGGTAGGACGGGTGAGTGGGCAAGAGGGGGTCTGCGTGGTCAGGCGAGTAGAGAGGGAAGCGCATGACAGGAGGGCCAGGGTGGTGCGGGGAGACATCCTGGGGAGTCTGGACTTTATCCTGGGGCCTTGGGAGCCGTGAAGGGTTTTAGCAGGAGGGGTGGAGTGGTCTCAGTGGGCACCTGAGTCTCCGCACTGCGGATGGGAAAGCTCATGGATACCTGCCTCTTAGGGCTGTTGGGGTACTAAATGAGATCATTTGTATACCTGGCGCACATTTGCAATGACTACAGATCTTCTAAATATTCTTTTAGAGAGTCCCTGGGTAGCTGGTGAGAAGGAGCAGTGAGCAGGGAGAGTGGCTGGGAGGCTGGGGCCGCCTCCCAGGAAGAGATTCCTTCACTCGGTCACAAATATTTCTTGAGCACTTACTGTGTGCCAGGCTCTGTGGTGGGTACCAGGGGGCAGTGTGGTGATGGGCCCGGCCTTGTTCTCTGGAGACATGTCTGTCCTGGTCTGCAGCAGTGCTGAGGGCTTAGAGGGTGGCAGGTAGGCTCTGGACAGATCTGGGGGCTGGGACGCAGCCCCAGTGGTGGGGAGTGATGGGATGGAGGAGGAGAAAGCTGCCCAGAGTCAGAATCAGCAACAAGATAGATGCTGGTGCCCATTGGGTAGGGCATGTGACGGGGTTCCTCTGGGGAAGAGGGTGAGTTTGGTCTGGGGAGCACTAGGGGCCTAGAATCCTTTTCCTCTTGGTCTCATCTGGTGGGATTTCTCACTGGCACTGGGTGGCTGGGTGGGGCTACACGTGGGGCAGGACCCCAGGGCTGAATGACCTGCAAGTAGGGCGGCTCAGCCAGGCCTTTGGAAAGCCAGCCTCTCGCTCCTGCTGGAGGGTCTCATGAAGAACCCGGGGCCCTGACAGGAATCCCTCGAGCCTCCCACAACTTCAGAGCCTGGGTCAGGATGGCCTCTGACATTCCGGGTTCCCAGCTGGCAGGACTTGCCCTCTGCCCTCCGCCTTCTTCCCAAGAACCCAAAGGGAGAAGCTGCTGAGGTGTGAGGCTGGAGGCAGAGAACCTCAGTCCCAGCAGCCCTCAGAAGGCCCCAAGTTTGTCCCTGATTGTTTTCAAGGTATTTGGGCCAGTTGAGATATTTTGAGAGAGAAACTGAGTGAAGAAATTAGCCTCCATTGCGTGTAGCTTGGATCCCTTTCCTCAAATCACAGCCTGTTTGGAGTGCAAGCCAGTTGGGAAGTTGTTGAGTGCCACTGATGGGGTAAACTGAGGCACAGCGTCACCCAACAAGGTGGGGCAGGCTGAGTCTACCTTCCTTCCCCAAACCTTCCTCCTCAACCTATGAATGGCCATAATATTTATATTTTTAAGACAAAAGGAATACCGACAGGCAAATGTCAATGCAGGATTTTCAAGGTGTCTTTTTATAGTAAAGGTGGAAAAAAACCCTCAGGCAGTTTTAAACTGGCATGCGGTGGGTGGGTGCACGTCGTCAAGAAGGCATTTTTTTCGCACCAATTTAGGGGCTGAGATACCAGGTGGGGGCGGAGGGAGAGAGCGCTTCCAAGATGGGCTTTCCATTTGGGTTTGGGCTGGGGGCTGGGAGTGAGTGCCCAGTGACCAAGGGTGCAGGCAGACACTTGGCAGGATTTAGGAGGGGGTTCTGGCAGGGTTGGCTGACAGGATCCTCTGGCCTGGAGAGACAGGTAGAGCTTGGACCAGGAAACATCCCTCCCAGCCCTGAGAATGTCTCGATCCCCAGGTGCCTGGGCCTACAGCTGAATTCTGCTCTCTTGCCTATAAGCTGTGTGACCCAGGGCTGGTCATTTACCCTCTCTGGTCCTCATTCTTTCTCTTTGTAAAACAGGGCTCATGCCTCCCTCCAAGGATGTGAGTAGATTAAAATCTCAGGGGTGTCTCTCAGCCTACTTTGGCTTAGTAGGCTGCCTGTAATAAAAAAATAAATACGTAAAATAAAACCTCAAATGCAGTGCCCAGGAAATGGCAGGTATAGGTATTAGTATCAAGAGGGAGAAAAGACACTGGAAAAAATTGGCCTCAGTGGACAGGGGTGCTCAGAGGAGGGAGGGTTAGGGCCTTGGAGGAGATGAGATCAAATAGGGCCTGAAGGCAGGCAGGGGTGGGTGAGACCCAGGGTGCAGCGAGGGTGTGTCAAATGCCGTCCCAGCCCGAGCACAGGGGCTGAGATGGAGAGAGTGGGCTCTAGACCCCGGGCTGAGGAGTCCAGGGCAGCACTGTGTGGAGGGCAAGAGCCCTGTGGGCTCCCTGGAGTAGATAAAAACCATTGCCGAGCTCACGTTCTGCAGGCCTTTCGCAGGAACCTACATGGTTGACCTCACGGCTACCCTTCCCCTGGTCAGGCAGACAGTGCGTCATTATCATCCCCAGCTTACAGAGGGGGAAACAGAGGCCCAGAGAAGGGAAGTGACTTGCCCTGGCTCATGCAGCTGCGGAGTGGGGGTGTGGATCTGCAGATAGACGGAGGAGTCCACGTCCAGGTGGCTGGTGAGCTGTGAACTCTGTGGTGGGGAGTTCTGTAGTTCCCCCTCTGGCTGAGCCACAGAGATTCAGGCAGTGCCCATTGTGACAGCAGTGACTCAGGCTGGCTGGGGAATTTACAGAGGCTGGGGGTGGGGCGGGGGTAGGGGCTGACCCAGCCTCCTGAGGAAGTCAGGGGAGGCAGGGAAGCATCATTTGCATTTGTCTGAAAATGAGATCATCAGCCTCTGGAAGGAGTGAGCCCCTGGCCCTTTGGGTGTGCAAATGAGAGATGTGGGTTCCATGGTCAGTGTGAGTGTTGGTCCGGCCAGGAGGGTGAGTGGAGGATCTGTCAGCTCCCCGGACACGCCCACACTGAGGCCTCTGCAGCCAGGCAGGCGCACAGCTCTAGGTGAGTGCGGGATCCTGGGACCAACTTCCCAGATTCAAATCCTGCCTCTGCCCCTTCCTAGATATGGAAAGTCCTGTCCCTTCTCGGAGCCTCCATTTCCCCATCTGCAAAGTGGTCTCACCGCAGGGAAGACTGGGGTGGCCTGGTGGCATTCAGCAAGGGCCACTCTGCATCGACCCCTGCAGAAACGCCCTCTGCAAAGTCCGCTTTGCCCACCCGTGACTGCTGGTCTCTGTGGAGACTAAGGAAGCCAGCTGGGATCCATGTCCGGGTTGCTGCTGTGAACAAAGAGACGTGGCATGTACTGGGACGACAGGAGCGGGAGGGCAGGAGCCCCAGGAGAGAGTGGTCCCTTCCCCTTCCTGGGCCTCCGTTCTCCGGGTTGGGCCATGGAGTGGCGAGGAAGCCTTCCCCTGACACCAGAACTGCCCGTCGTGCTGTAATTACTGTCACTGTTGCTTTCTCTGTGTTGGCCCTTTGCAGAGCACTTTACGTACCTTTTAATCCCCCCAGAAGCTGAATGAAATAAGTGTTATCCCCAGTCTATGGAAGCGGAAACAGAGGCCCAGAAGGGTTAAGCGCCTTGCCTGAGGTCACACCGTGGTGTGTGACCCTGGTGCTCCAGGTGGAGCAGGCTCCTGGCTGCAGCACTTGTGATCCCTCGTTCCTCTAAAAACTTTGACTGAGGGAGTGTGAGCCAGAGGGTGTGGGAAGGGGTGAATGGGCCCATTTTAAAGATGAGGAAGCTGAGACCCAGGGAACTTCTGCCCCCACCAGGGCCCCTGTGGGAAGCAGTGAGGGCCTTTCAGGGTGGCCTGCAGAGCTGCCCATTCCCAGTGCCCAGCATGGTCCTGGGCTGGGATTGGGATGACCCCCCTGGTGTGGACTCCTGCTACCAGGCCTGTAGCTGTCTCCGCCCTCACACACCAGAGGCCAGCACCTCCTCAGTAACATCACATGCCCATCCAGGCTCCGGGTGGGGGGGCTCTCCGGAGTGTGTGAGTATGGGAGGAGGCTCAGCTTATTACAGGACAGCCCCCAAAAGGGACAAATTGGACCCTCTCCAGAAGCCCCCAGAATGGTGAGGGAGGAGGTCATGATAGCAGACAGGGACCGAACGCTGACCAGCTCATCAGAGAGTGTGGGAGGGCTTCCCGGAGGAGGGGAGGTTAGAGTTGCACTTGACAGATGGGACTGGGGAAGGCATTCCAGGCAGAGGACACGGCAGGGCAAAGGCTGGGAGACGTTGGAATGAGGCCTGAGTAGCAGGCCAGGGGAAGCTGAGAGTGTGCCGGGCCTTGCCTGCAGGCTAAGGACTTGGATGCTGTCCTCTGGGCTGTGGGGAGCCAGTAGGCTTTGGGGAACGGAGAGACATGGTGGATCTGGTTCCAGAAGGGACCCTGTGGCTGCTGGTCTGCATTGGCCCTGCCAGGTGCTGGCAGGATCTGGAGCCGGAGGTGCTCACCCGGATCCCCCACTGTGGCTGAACCAGGTGACTCCTGAGGGCCTCTCCAGCTCTGACAGCCATGTGGGGATTGCCATGGAAACCAGCCGGTTCTGCATGGGGACAGGCCCAGAAAGTCTCCAAGTGCCAGCCACGTGGACTTGGATCCTGGCTGCCCCCACCACAGTGCAGCCGTTTTCTTCTTTCCTAAGGCCATGTTTGGGCCAGGGCTGAACCAAACAGGCTGCCCAGACAGGCGTCCGGTGGCAGGGCCCCTGCTCCGCCCCGCTCTGCTGATACTGGATGCAGTCAAGATCTGGGGACCAGTGCCAGTGGGGCCCTACCCGCCCAGTCCACCGTCCTTTACCCTGAAACTTGATAAATCATGTGCTGGAGGGGGAGGGAAGCTCGCAGCTCCATTACGAGGCCCAGCGAGGCCCCAGTGGGGCGTTAATCACGTAGCACTTTATGCTCTGATCGGTAAATAATGGGGGGGCTGCAGGCAGAGGTCTTGGAGTGGAGGCCAGGCCCAGGAAAGTGGCCAAATTCCCCCGCCTGTGCCCTTCTCCAGCCTCTGCCCTTCTCCAGCCTCTGCCCACCATCTGTGTTTGAGGTGACTGAGTCCTCTAGAAGTGGCCATCACTTTGATGGGCCTCAGTTTCCCCAGCTCAAAACCCAGGGTTTTTCCAGCTCCAGGCAGCTGATTTCCTGGCAACCGTTGGTGGCTCCCGGCAGAGCGGCGGGTGGGGAGGCTGTGGTTGAGGGCGGGGATCTGGAGCCGGCCCGCCTGCACTGGAAGCTTGGATCTGGCTGTTCCAGCTGTGTGCCTTTGGGCAAATCACTCCAACTCTCTGTGCCTCAGTTTCCTTTACTGTAAAGTAGCATCATCTAAAGGGTGTGGTGAGGGTTGAATGACATAATACAGAAAGAGGTCCCAGCACAAAGCAGACTGCACACAGCTGCTTGCTACTGTCACTCTACTGTACTATAAAGCTGTCCCTCCCCATCCTGGGGCTGGGCCTCTGAGCTGGGATATAGGCTTCTGGAGAGAGAGACCCCGTTGTCACCTCTGTGTCCCCAGCACATGGGATCCAGCACAGAGATGTTTGCGTAAGGGTCCAAGCGGCCCTCTCTTCTTGGCTGTGTCCACAGCCGTCTTGCGATGACTCTGGAACCAGCCAGTAAGCGTTCTGCTGCAGACTGCAGCCTGCGGCCAGGCATATAGGCTGGACCCCTAGGAGACCAGGGCCTGGGGAGGAGGGTGTGAGATGGAACCTCCCAGTCCCCTCAACCCCAGCAGGGAACTGCCAGTGTTCCCCGGAGAGACAACTATTTCTCGGCTCCTGGCCTGGAGTCCCTTCAGGGGAGGAAGCTGGGAGGGAAACTGTCCAGGGCTTGGAGGGACTGGCTTCGCGCTCTGCCCCTCCTGCTGCGGGGAGGGAGGCCTTTTCCTTGGGCCAGGGAAGAGCCGCTGGCTGCCCATCCCACACTGTGCTCCTCTGGGACTCAGGGGGAGGGGAGCTGGAAATGGGGCCAGGCTGGGCCGGAATGAGAAACAGCTTCTAGAAGGGGGAGCTGGGTGTCTGGGGGCCGCATCCAGCTAACTAAACAATGGCTGCTTGAGTCAGCGACTGTGGTGGTGGTTCCCAGGCGCCAGGGCAGAGCAGGCCGAGGCCAGAGTTCCCGCCACAGCGTCCTTGGTGAGGGCGGCATGACCGATCTAGCCTCGGATGCTTTGACTTCGGGAAGCGATGGAGTGGCTTGTCCCTGTCCTCAGGAGCTCCTGAGCCTCTGCTCCATGGCCTGCATAGCTAATTGGGAACATTTATTGATCACCTACAGTGCTTAGCATTGAAGGCTCCTGTGAACTCAGTCCTTCCATAAGCCCCAGGCGGTGGGTACAGTTTCCGTCACATTTTATAGATGAGGAGGCCGAGGTTCAGAGGGGATGGAGCATCCCATAGACAGGTAAGAGCTGTGAGACCTCCTTTTCAGGAGCCTCAGTTTTCTCATCTGTAAAATGAGTATACAGCAAGTATGTATGTGTGTGTGTGTGTGTGTGTGTGTGTGCACGCGCATATGCACGCGCAACACCCCCATGGTCTGTAAGGCGCGTCCAGTAGCTGTAGTATGCATACAGTAGGTCCTTAATCCACCCAGGCCTGTGACCTAAGCCTGGGGCTTGTCCTTCCAGGCCGTGCCTGTTTGGGGTGGGTGGGCAGACCATGGCCAGGCTATGTAGTGGCCCTCAGGGCGGCCTGGCTGGCTGGTTCCAGCCCTTCCAGATGGCGCCCAGCTGGCATGGATGACCTCAGAGCCCTGGAGCTGGATGACCCACTTCCTCCGTAGGGATCAGGGAAGCCAAGGCAGGCCTCCCTGAAGGGTCTGCCACAGCTGCCGTGTTCTTCGCCATTTGTCTGAAGCCTCTGCCCCTCTCTGTGCCTTGGTTTCCCCAACATGCTCCTCCAGGCTGCTTTTCGTCTGTGGCTAAGGCCAGGCCTCTTGACCATGGTGCTAGGCCTGGTTGGCCATTTTTCCCCCTGGCCCCTCCAGGAAGACTCCTGGTCACCCCTGGAAGGTGCTGGCATTTCCTTTCTTAGCCAGGTTTCCTCCCTGGCATGGGGGCTGCTGCCAGAGGCCACCCAGGACTGAGTCCATCCTGTCCCTCCCAGGGTTGGCACACAGTGGGCATGTGGCTCTTTCCATGCCTCAGTTCACCCTCAGCGGAGGTGTCAGCTTGCACAGTGTTCTGAGAGGCAGCACGTGCTAAAGTGGGAGGAGCTGGGGTCTGGGAGTCACAGTGTGGCTTCTTACTCTGGCCTGGCTGCGTGCAGCTGGGCTGCTGGACTGAGACTGGACACAGTTCTGGCTTCTGTGGGCCACCACTGAGCCCTGCCACATGGGCTCAACTCAGGGAAGCCCCGGAGGACTGGCCCTGCCTACGCTGTCCAAGCTGAGGGAGGAGTTGGCGGGGACGGGGGCTGAGAGAGGCCACGGAGGTCAGGGCCAGATTGAGTGGGGCTTCAAGGGCCCAGGAGCAAAGTTAGGGTTTGTGCTGACAGCACTAGGGAACCACGGGGAGGTGCTGAGCTGCACAGGGCATGTGACCTGCTTTGCGTTTTTTTTTTTTTTCTTTTACAAAATAAACTTTTTACTTTGGAATAATTTTAGATTTTCAGGAAGGTTACAAAGATAGCACAGACAGTGCCTGCATACCCCTCCCCTAGTTTCTCCCATTGCTGACATCTTCCCATTACCATGGTACATTTGTCAAAACTAAGAAGCCAACGTTTGTTCTTCTCTCCCAACTAAACTCCAGACTTCACTCGGCGAACGTCTGCTTTCTTTTCCAGGAGCCCACGTTGCATCGAGTGCTTTGCAGTTTTAAAAGCTCTCTTTGGCTACCGTAAAGGATGAATGGGAAGGAGCCCAGCTTTGGGAGGAGTTGGGGGGTCCAGACAGCCCAGCCCCCCGCCAGGGTGTAGTGAGCTGCAGCCACCTTGCAGTCTTTTTATTTTTTCAATACAGGGTCTCTGTCACCCAGACTGGAGTGCAGTGGTGAAATTATAGCTTACTGCAGCCTTGACCTCCAGGTTTCAGGCAATCCTTCCATCTCTGCCTCCCAAAGCGCTGGGATTACAGGTGTGAGCCATGGTGTGCCCGGCCCACCCTGCAGTCTTAATGCCCCAAAATGATCGTGTGCTTTCAGCTCTGCGGCCAATTTCAGCTCTCCGGCAAGGAAACCTGCCTCTCCCAGGATCATAAACAATCAACACTTGAGGCAGGAAGGCGCCCTCACTTCTCAAGCGCAAAGCCTCCGCAGACGGTGCAGCAGCCGGGTAGTCTGTACCTGGACGGAACCGCTGGATTTTGCAATCTGCCGCAGCACCCACTGTCAATGCCACATCCTTTCCAGGGTGCCACCTGCGGTGGGTCTGTGGCAGGATGCGAGGCCTGAGAAGCCGGGCTCTCGTAACTCTCCTTCCAACTGGCTTCCTGGGGAGAGAAAGTCAACGCAATTACAGCTGGTAGTAAAATCAATATGTCAGAGTTTTAATGGGAGAGTGGGCAGAGCTGAGCTTTGGCCCCAGGAGGGAGCCAGCTGGAGGGGGAGGGGGCATCCTGCCCTCAAAACAGGGCCCAGATCAGCAGCGGTTGCTCATCTCATGTGAGAGAGGAATGCAGTGAGGCTCTTAGCGAAGCTAGCAGCCAGTGTTGCCTGGGCCTGAATATCTGCCTCCCCCCTACCTTTTTTTTTTGAGATGGAATCTTGCTCTGTCACCCGGGCTAGAGTGCAGTGCCGTTATCTTGGCTCACTGCAGCTTCCGCCTCCCAGATTCAAGCAATTCTTTGCCTCAGCCTCCCAGGTAGCTGGGGTGACAGGCACCTGACCCCATGCCAGGCTAATTTTTGTATTTTTGGTAGAAACTGGGTGTCACCATCTTGGCCAGGCTGGTCTTGAACTCCTGACCTTGTGATCCACCTGCCTCAGCCTCCCAAAGTGCTGGGATTACAGGCGTGAGCCAGCGTGCCCGGCCACCTGCCTCTCTTTGTTACTACATGCTGAATAGGCATCCGGTTGACCTGGACGTTTCCCTCAGTTATCCAGCACCCAGCAGGGCCGTGTTGCTCTCAATCACTCGACTTAAGAGAGAAAGCAGCTGAATACAGTTATTCACACTTTAGTCAAAATTAGGTTCCCTTCTTTTGTAAACATTCCCTCCAGAGCGCAGCCTCCACCCTGGAGAATCTCATACATCTGCTGCCATGGGAAGTGTGGAATGGTGACCAGCACAGTGCCATCACCACAGGAGTCGGGGAGCTGAGCCACATCTTGAAAACTTGCCGTCTGGGCGTGCCTGGAGAGGGAACAGCATGGGTCCAGACACGGGGGAGCTGAAGTGCCAAGGGGAATACGAGTGGCTCAGAGGCGTGGGTTGGGTATTGGCTGCTGAGGGGCCGATATTTACAATGGTGCAAGTGCCCCGGGCCTCAGGTGTGGGCACTTTTCAGGACCCACAGAGGCTGATATGGTGGGCGCAGCAGGTGGGGCGGAGGGAGGAGCGAGACCGGAGGCCCGGGAGCTGGAGGAGCCAGGGCACGAGGTCTTGAATGCGAGGCTGGAGAGCTGGGGCTTGATCCTGAGGACAGCTGGGAGCTGGATTGTAGGTGGGGAGGATCTGACCAGCTTTGTGTGGGAGAAAGATGGCCCTGTGGCTGGGAAGGCGCTGCTGAGATAGTCAAGCCTTCCCTGCTCTCAGGAGAATTTGAGTTTTGAAAGACTCATGCTCATTAGCCTTGAACGAGGACGGTGCTGGGGTCGGGGGTATTTTGGGCCTGTGAGGCTAACTGTCCCTGGAGACCGAGTTCAGTCGGGGCCAGCCCTGAGTCCCCTGTCCCCCTCCCGCTGCCTGCAGCCCCCCCACCTCAGCAGGGGCGGCACTTCCCGCCAGGCTGGGCTTCCGTTTTTGAGCAGGTTTGCCTTGTGATTTCCCCTGGCAGCTGGGGAATCAGCTTCCCCCTCGGAGCACGGATAATTCTGAGCAGCCGACGCCTTTACTTCTCCTTTAAAATTTTTTTTTAATTTTACTTTTAGGATAAAGGAAAGAAAAGGCTGGGGGAAAGGCTTTTTAGAAAATTCCTTCGGTGCAGAATTAATGGCTTGTGAAAGTCAGGGCCGGCAGGCGAGGAGGGGGGTGGGGAGCCAGGCTCCCAACGAGCTCCCCTCCTCCCTGCCGCCCTGGCCCACAGATCACCCCGAGCTGGGCGCCTGGTCCACCTTTTCCTAGGACCCCACCCTGGCTGGAAGGTGTCATCTGGGGCCTCCCAGGTCTCCCCTTCCAGAGCTTATGTTCCCTTGGTGGTGGGGGTGGGGGTCACAATTTTAATTTTAAAACAACTTATTTTTTAGTGAGGCAAGTAATTCATATTCAGTGAAAAAAGTTACCTACTTACCTAGCCCCTAGGAAAAGCATCCCTCGGAGTGGTGAAGAGCCCACCTCACCTCTTCCCTGCAGCTGCAGGGGTTGCTGAGGGGTGGGGCCCAGCCTGGTTGGGGCATCTGGGGAGTCGGCTCAGCACCCACCTTCCAGGGCTGTCCCCAACTCGAACACACAAGATGGAGTCGGGCAGGTCAGTACTGGTGCTGAGAGAGAGAAGCCGAGGAGGCCCCTCTCTGGGGAATGGCTTCCCGGTCAGAGGGAGCGTGCAGGCCAGAAGTCCTGAGGCAGGACCGAGCTTGTGACATTTGAGGCACAGAAATGAGGCCAGTGTGGCCGAGGTGAAGGAGCAAGGGTGAGGGGGCTGTGGGACGGAGTTAGAAGATCAGGGGACCCATGGGAGGATGTAGGATTCAAGATTTATTCTGAGTGTCCTGGAAACCATGGGAGGGCTTGAATGGTGGGGGGAGACCTGCTTTGCATTTTTAAAGGGCTTATTTGGCAGCTGTGTTAGCCAATAGGCAATGTCAGTGTGGCGGGCAAGAGTGGTCCTGGCAAATGAAGAGGGCCGGGAGGGCTGTCCAGGTGAGAAGATGGCTGCCCGAAAGCTTTTGAGGTAGGTATGATTTGCCCTGAATTTTATTTCTTTTGTGATCAGCAGTTGAACGTGGGTTACTTTTACTTCATAATGATAACATAAGCAGCAATCATGTCTGAAACGCAATAGTATCAGCTAACACTTCCTGGGCACTCACTTTGGGCTATGTACTGCATGAACACTTTAAAACGAAGGATTCCCCAGCACTTTGGGAGGCCAAGGCAGGTGGATCAAGAGGTCAGGAGTTCAAGACCAGACTGGCCAACGTGGTGAAACCCTGTCTCTACTAAAAAATACGAAAAGTAGCTGGGCTCGTGCCTGTAATCCCAGCTACTTGGGAGGCGGAGGTAGGAGAATTACTTGAACTGGGACCTGGGAGGCAGAGGTTGCATTGAGCCGAGATCACACCACTGCACTCCAGCCTGGGCTACAGGGCGAGACTCCATCTCAAACAGAAAATAAAAAATGAAGGATTCATCCCAGCCTCTAAGAGGCAGGTGCTGTGGATGTACCCATTTTACAGTTGAGTAGACTGAGGCTCAGAGGTGAAGTGCCTTGCCTGGGTCACCACCTGCCATCCTTTGGAAGACATTCTTTCCTGTGTGTTGGTCCAGGCTGTCCCCAGCCCATCCCACCTCTGGGCTCAGGGCTTGGGCCCCAGGGACGTGCTGGAAACAGCCCCAGCCTAGAAGCCCATCCAGCCGCAACTGTGTTTATTTGCCCAAGGACAGAAGGACCCACTGTTGCTTTCTTTTGAAAACTAGCTGAGCCTTTGTGCAAAAACCAGGCAGGCACATTGTCAGTGGTTTAAGCTTGCAAAAAGCATAGACAAGAATTTAAAAAGAAAAATCTCTCTCAAGCTTTGCTCTAAAGATGGTTCCGATGCTGCATTCCAGTGACCTCCCTGAGTCCTACTCAGAGCCTCTGATTTCCAAATGCAGCTGAGGCGTGGGCTCAAGTCTGCTGCCTAGGTTAGTCCTGGGGGCATGACATTGCAGTTAGCCATCTTCCTCTCTGAGCCTCAGTTTCCCCATCTGTGAGATAAGGCCCCCATGGCTGCCAGGGTTCTGGGAGTCAGTGTACTGGCCTGGTACAGTGTCAGTTCCCAGGAAATGTGGCTTGTTATTATGTTTACTGTCGTGAGTATTACTTTACTGTTTATGCACCAGTTTGGGCTCATGACATCCTGCGACTTTTCTTGTAATCAGCATGGGCTTATGGTGTCACTGCAGGGTGGGGGCTGCTCTCATGGGTGACAAGCCATGATGGACGCACTTGGTCCCATCCGACATGTCTGCATCCCCTTTTCACTCCTCCGCACCACCCTTGTGCCTGCGTCTTTTTGGATTTGACAGTTACTGTCTCAGGGTCACTTCCTAGAGGCCTGTTTTCTATTTTTGTACAAATTGTACCAGGAACCTTTTAACATACGAAGACCCAGGAGAAGGGAGGGAAGGTAGGAGCAAGTTCAGGGGAGGGCCCAGATGTGGGGTCACCTCTCACAGCCGCCTTGTGAGCCGCAACCGATTTGCTGCTGGAGGGCATGGGTGACACTGGGCCCATGCGGACCAGGACTGTGCATTCTGACACACCCGTTTGTCCCCCCTGTCATGTGGGCTGATGAGGGGATGCGTGCTTGGGGAGGGAAGGAAGGGCTGTAGTTTAGGGAAGACTCCACGTGGCGTCGTGCAAGCTGCTGGGGCTTTGGGGTAGTGGTCCTGGGGTCGGAGCAGACACTTGGGAGGAGGAAAGCCTGTGGTTGCTATGGAGACACAGAACCAACCGGGGCTGTAGGACAACAGCCAAGGCAAGAGGGACACCTCTTGGGTGCCAGTGGGTAAGCTGAGGCTGACAGTAGCCTCCAGTGATCTGGTGTGGACTCCTCTGCTCTTCCCAGCTGTGCCCGGCCAGGGCATGGGGGTGTAGCTCTCACCCTGGCTGGCCTTCCTAGACTCTTTAAAATCAAACCTGACCTGTTCCCTTGTCTGCTGGTTCCCACGTACCTTGAATGTCATCTCCTTGGGGCAGCTCTGTAACCAACGCCAAGGTCAGGGCTAGGCCTGGGCTTGGGGATGGGGTCTCATTTGTGTTTGGGCCTCAGCCCAGCACCAGGGATATAAAGTAGGAACAAGACTTGAAAGCTCTCGTGCCGGGGCCTGAGACCCCAGCCTGCTGTGCGGGCGGGGAGCTGGAGAGGTTCTGGAGCCCGGGTCTGACATGCCATTCCTCTTCCAGCTCCATCCGGAGCACCTGGACTGTGGAGCCCCTCACCTGCAGCACCCGCTGTCCATCCTGCAGCCCCTGGAGGCTACGCCCGTGTTCCATGCTCTGGGCCTCACCTCCGTGGCCGTGGCCAGCATCAACAACTACACGGCTGTCTTCCTGGGCACAGTCAATGGGCGGCTCCTCAAGGTAGGCACGGGGTGGGGGTGGGGGTGGGGGTGGGGGTGGGGGTGGGAGGCGCCCCTGGGGGTGGGCTGAGCGGGGTTAGTCTATACTCGGGACTGCTACAGGCCAAGCCTGACTCTTTTTCTCCCATTCGCCTAGCACTTTACAGTTTACACAGTATTTTGCAAGTTTGTTTTTGCCACTACCGCTCGTAATATAGGTGGCTTCTGTACAGAGGAGGGAAACCAGGGCTCAGAGAGGGCCCTCTCTTGGAGGCAGTAGGACCGAGGCTTTGAAGGAAGATGAGTCTGAGTTCAAATGTCTGGGCTCTGCCATCTGCTGGCCCTTTGACCTTGGGCAACACATATTCTCTCTCCAGGCCTCAGTTTCCCTGTCTGTGAAGGGCTGTGCGGTTGTAGGGCTTTGGCAGGGTAAGGCCCCAGCCTGGTAAGCAGGGACATGCATTCATTTCTCCTCCCCAGCCCTGCTGGCCACCCCATCCCAGGGTGAATGGCTGGAGTTAACTGTACCCCAGCCCATGGCCCCGAGATTCCTGGAACTGGGAGGAGATGCCCAGAATCCAGTTTCCCTGCTCTGGGGCAGGATGGACATGGTGGGTCCTGGGCCAGACCCCCAGGTGCAGCCCTGAGCCTGCCCCCAACCCAGCCACCTCTCCTACTCCCTGTCAGGAGACTCAGCTAAGCACCACCACGCCATTCATGCACCAGGCCTGGCCTAACTGCTCAGATCTGATCATCCAATTCCCACCACCCACTGCCTGGGCAGACATTGTGGGCTGCGTGGACATGGGGAGTGGCGTCCCAGGACCCCACCGCCGCAGTGGGGGAGAGCAAGGAGGTAGGGCTTGGGTGCATCCTCAGCCTTTGGGCCTCCCCATTGAAGGTCCCCTGATGGTGGAGGCAGTGGCTAATGGGGCTCGTGGTTTGGGGTCAGATACTCGCATTTGGAGTCTGGCTGCACCACTTCCAGCTTCGTGACCAGGGGGCAGTCGCTTCTCCCCTCCGAGCCTCGGTTCCCTGGCTTGGGAACATGAGCCAGGCCCCTCCTCCACCCCCTGACACCAACGAGGCTGCTTTACCCAGAGCCTAAAGGGCATCATCTACTTAATTCTCATACCCCTGCTAGGGAGGCAGAGGCATGATTCCCATGCCACAGATGAGGACACTGAGGCTCTGAGAGGGGAAATGACTGCCCCAGAGTCACACAGCAGGAGCTGGCCCACAGCCTACACGGCGCCATGGCCTGGATCCCCTCACCTACCACCCTGTGCAGTGTGGCCTCTGTCTCCGGCCAACCCTGCCCTGCTCGGGCCTTAAATCACCACACCCAGCACAGGCCCTGGGGTATAGTAGGTGCTCAATACACAATTGAAGGAGGGAAATGAACTGAGGGTTCACTGGATGCCTGCCTAGAGGTAGGGACCCCTGCAAGGCTCCGCCTAGAGCCTGCCTGGGACAGGAGCGTCTCAGGCTGGGACAAAGCCTGCAGAAGCCTGGGGAGAAGGTAACTTTGACTTGGTGTGTAGAGGCTGCTGGGCCTCATGTGTGCATTGCTAGAAGGGGTAGGGAAGAAATATTCCAGAGGAGAGGATAGCACAGGCAAAGGCCTGGAGGCTGGAATGTGTGAGCAGGGTTGAGGGTGGAGGCGAGCCTGGGGTTGTCTGAGTTAGATCACTGGGGCCTCAAGTGCCAGAACAGGTTCATTCCATGAGCAGAAGGGAGTCACGAAGGGCTTGGGAGCCCCAGGAGGAAGGCTGTGGAAGGAACTGGCCTGGGAGGCGTCCAGATCACTGGCCCCACCTCCAGATGCCCAGCCCAGGGCTGGCAGGGCCCAGACAAGGCAGCACGCTGGGAACAGGTGGGGCCAGGCGAGAAAGAGCAGAGTTTGGTGGGGCTCTGATGGGCACTGTGATCCTCAGGAGGACACGCAGAGGGTCCCTCAGAGCCAGAGAGCTTCTGGGCCCCAGGTAGTCCTGGTCTTCCTCCTCCCTGCACCTTGGTTCCACACCGCCAGCCTTAAGCCTTGGGCTGTGGGGTCAAACGGGCCTGGTTTGTGTTGTAGCCTTGAGATCTCTTCACTTTGTGCCTCTTGCCAATTCCCTCGGCTGCTCCAAGACTCGGATTCCTCCTCTGTGAAATGGGCGTAGGGGGAGGAATGAGACGTCAGCCTAGCAGCTTCCCTGGGCCTGACCCCGACAGCCTGGCCTGTCTTATTTAATGCTCATGGCTCCCCTGCCCCATTAGCTCAGCAAACAGGCTCAGAGAGGGGAGGAAACTTGTATGACTTACACATTGTGGAGCTCATCAGTGTCAAAAGCCAGAATGCAAACCCAAGCCCCTGCCCTTAGCCGTGGTGCCTGACAGCCTCCCAGAGCACGTCTTGTAAACTGCAAAGCCCGCACACATTCACAGGGCGGGGTGCATTGGATAAGAGCCCAGAGGGAGCTCCTGGGAGGGGCACAGCAGAGGCAGAAGCATTGAGGCCGGGCCCAGCGCCCTCCCCTGCGTGCCTGTGATTCCCATCCCTCCTGAAGGGTCCAAGACAGGATGGGGAGGCAGAACCCCCAAACTTGGCTCAGGTTGTCCCCTGGGTTTGGCCTCCCCCTTCTATGGGCTCCAGCACCCTGATGCCCACCACACCCACAGATCAGCCTGAATGAGAACATGCAGGTGGTGAGCAGGAGGGTGGTGACCGTGGCCTACGGGGAGCCCGTGCACCATGTCATGCAGTTTGACCCAGCAGACTCCGGTTACCTTTATCTGATGACATCCCACCAGGTGAGCCCAGAGCCCCAGCCCAACGCCGTCCCAGCGCCAGCCGAGCCCTCTTGCTTGCCTGGCCTTTGCACATGCTGTTCCTCTGCCAGGAGCACCCTCCTCCCTCCATCACCCTTATCTGCTGCCTCTACCTTGCCCTCCGTCTCCCAGCATGGATCCCACCTCTGCAGGGAAATCTTGTCTCCCATGTTCCCCCATTAAAGTATTGAGCCTCAGTTTCCCCAGCCTCTCATGGCCCTTGCCATGCTGACCATACCACCTCCCCAAGAGAGAGGCTGGCAGCCCCATGGAGCTGGGTCCCCACCTCTGCCCCCAGATAGCCAAGGTGAAGGTCGCTGCCTGCGATGTGCACCCCACCTGCGGGGACTGCGTGGGTGCAGCAGACGCCTACTGCGGCTGGTGCGCCCTGGAGTCACGGTGAGGCTGGAGACCAGCAGCAGCTGGGCCAGGAGGGCTGTGGGGGTGGGAGGAGCCAACCTGGGTCCTGACCCTGTGGTGCCACCCCAGGTGCACCTTGCAGCAGGACTGCACCAACTCCAGCCAGCAGCATTTCTGGACCAGTGCCAGCGAGGGCCCCGGCCGCTGTCCTGCCATGACTGTCCTGCCTGCTGAGATCGACATGCACCAGGAGTACCCAGTGAGTCCCTGGGGAGGCAAGACCCAGCTCAGGACACAGAGGGGAGCCTCCCTTCACCCAACACCCAGACCCCGATAGGTGGAGACTCCCACCCACGGTGCCCAAGGACCTGAAGACAAATAGTGAGAACAGTGACAATGACTGGGCTTTCCTGAGCACCTAGTAGGTGACAGGCATGTGCTCTCTGAGTGATGTCCTCCTCTGTTAGGCCTCACACACCCTGTGAAGCAGATGCTTTTAATATCCCCATTTTACAGATGAGGAAACAGGCACCGAGGGTAAAACGACTTGTTGCAGGTCACACAGCTAGGGAGTGGTAGCGCTGGAATCTAAACTCTGGCAGCTTCCAGAGACCCAGGAGGGAGGGGACAAATTGGAGGATGGGAGGACAATGAGTCCCACCTACCTTTTCCCAGCACAGGGAGGGGAGGAGGGACCACCAGGTGCCAGATTGCAATTTCTCATCTCAGAAACAGATAAACCTGTATTGCAGGGGACGGGGGCTCCCCCTGGCTTGTGCCAGGAGGGCTCTGGCAGGCAGCCTTGGTGGTAGGGGATTCTGGGCCCTGGCAAGGGGTGGGAGCTGAGGGTCAGACAGGCCTGGGTTCGTGCAGCCAGCTGTCAGTGACTTCTCTGAGGATGGGGGTCCTCCACTCTCACCCTCGGGGGTTCTGACAGCCCAGCCCCGGCCTGTAGCTGCTTAGCATCTAAGGTTCCTCTGCCTGACCCCGGTGTTAATCACACATCACAGAGTTCTTCCCTCATTCATTCATTCATTCCTTGGACAAATATTATTGAGTACCTACTATGTGCCAAGCACAGCTCTAGACCCTGGGGACACACCAGTGATCCGGACGGACCCCTGGTCCTAGGCTCGTCGGGGAGGAGAATAGGCAAGATAAAACCTGAAGGTGATGCTAAGTACTGTGGAGAAAACGAAAGTGGAACGGGGGTGGGGAGCGGGTTGTGGGTGCAGACATCTCAGGCCAGGTGCCCCCTGGGCGCAGGGAACTGCCAGTGCAAAGAGCCTGAAGCGGGAACAAGATCACCTGTTTTGGAGAGTATTAGGGGATGGGGTCAGAGGTCATAGCGGCCAGATCATACAGAGCCTTCTTGACCACTGTAAGAGGTTTCATTTTGCAGCTGGGGAAACTGAGGCTCAGAGGGTCACATGTAGGGCATAGCCCTCTGGCCCTGAGTCCTGGGCATCACTACCCCTTCCCCCAGCGGACATTCAGGCAGGGCCAGACGTCATTATTGGGTTGGTGCAGAGCCCTGGGACAGGCTGTGAGGGGCGTAGCCCAGGTCCCCAGAGCTGAGGGCTCCTTGCCCCCAGGGCATGATCCTGCAGGTCTCAGGCAGCCTGCCCAGCCTCAGCACCATGGAGATGGCCTGTGACTACGGGAACGATATCCGCACCGTGGCTCGGGTCCCGGGCCCTGCCTTTGGTCATCAGATCGCCTACTGCAACCTCCTGCCAAGGGACCGGTTCCCGCCCTTCCCCGCCAACCAGGGTGAGCACACTGGGCTGTTGGCACAGCCCCAGAGGGGCAGAATGGTGGACTTTCAGGAATGGGGATGACAGGGGGGCCGAGGCCACAGTCTCTGATGTTGGTGGCAATCCCCTGCCCCCATGCCCTCTCCCTGGCTTCCCCATCCATTCCAGACCACATGACCATCGAGATGTCTGTGAGGGTCAATGGGCGGAACATCGTCAGGGCCAATTTTACCATCTACGACTGCAGCCGCATTGCACAAGTGTATCCCCACACAGCGTGAGTGGTGCGGGGGGCTTGTCTCCAGGTGGTGGAGGGAGAAACTCATCCCCAGGAAGGGTCTTTGCTCTCAGGGGGACCTGGGAAGAAAAATCGTAGCATCCTAGAGGTAGATAGCCCTCACAGTTGTTCATTCACCAGCTCATTGATTCATTCCACAGTAAATGCATACTGCCTGATGCCTGGCCTCTGCAGACAGCCAGGCTGGACGGGGCAAAGTATTTTGATTATACTCAGTTTAGTCTCCTAAAGGCCCTGTCTCTTTTAACTCCTCTTTGTATGCCTCTTGTAGCAGACGGCTCACTACCTTAAAGACCCAGTCCCTCCCAGGCAGCTCCGACGTGAGAAAGACCTTTCCCTGTGCTGCGATCTGCCTTCTGGGTTCCAGTTCCTGGAACAGGGATGAAGTGAGGGGTGGGGAACCAGGAGTTGAGGGCCCCCTCTGTCTTCCAGCTGCACCAGCTGCCTGTCGGCACAGTGGCCCTGTTTCTGGTGCACCCAGCAGCACTCCTGTGTCTCCAACCAGTCCCGGTGCGAGGCCTCGCTAAACCCCACGGTAAGCCAGGCTTGGGGGCCCCTCTGCCTCTACTGTTTCATTACCTTTAAAAAAAAATTCACACATTGAGAGTGTGTCCATGCCCTTGCATATTCCTCCTTAGCTTTGGTTTTAACAGCTATGAGGGGCTCGTCACATACCACGGCGCGCGTAACCCACCCCCTGTTGCTGGACATACCGAGTACTTCCTCTTTCTTGCATTTTGATATAGCCAGGGCACTATGCATATCCTTGATGATTCCCTGAAGGCTGCTTCTTAGAAAGGACATATTGGGGTGATAGTGTGGCCATAGTTTTATACCTTGGGCACAACTGCCTTCCAGAAAGCCTGAGCCAGCTTACACCCCCACCTGCAGTAGGAATACCATTTCAACAACCCCAGGTGTTCAGGGCATTCATTTGTCCTCAAGGCCTACGGAGGTGATTTGCTTAAGGTCACCCAGCCAGGCAGTACCAGATTGGGTCTTAACCCAAGTCCCTCTGCCCCTGGAGCCCATATTCTCCCCTCTTCTGAAAATCAGGAACTGAGTGGAAAGGGCCCTGCCTGGGTTTCTGCACCAGCAGTGGCATCCCAAGGGCGGGTGGTGCTGCAGCTGTCCCTGGACAGAGAGGACAGGCTGGTCTCAGAAACCGCATGCTCCCGGGTCCTCTTGCTCATGTCAGTCCCTAGGGGCCTGCAGTCTGACTCCATGATTGTCGGGGACCAGACCTGCCCTGGTGCTGCATGTGGCTGGGTTTAATCAACTAAATGGTGATTAAATGGTGAGAAGGGGCAAGAGGGGGAAATGTAAAAATGGATCAATCTAGGCTTTTTAGTGTAAAAATACAGTAAAAATGGACATGCCACATACCTCCCCCTTGGTTGGTTTCTGGGACGTGTTCACTTTCCAGGTGGCCTCTCACCTTTGCTCAGGAACCCTCTAAGGCCACTGCAGCCCATGCCAGAGATGGCAAAGTGGGATGCCTGGGACATTGGCTGCGGTGATAAGGCCTAGCCGGGTGGGATGTGCTAGGGTCCTAAGATCACAGCTCGTCTCCTCTCAGACCTGGCACATATCAGGGCTGGGGTGGTGCACCAGGGCCCCGGCAGCTCATCTCTCCAGGAAATGGCTGCTCCTGCCCATTTTTCAGATGGCACAACTGAGGTAGCCAACATGGCACCTGGTGCCCTGGCTCCCCACAGAAGGTGGTCACTGGGGCCCCACCCTGGGCACACATCCCGGGGAAGCAGCCTAGCGCCCAGAGCCTCTGCAGACCCAGCCTCTTGGCACTGGGCTCAGAGAATCTTTTCAGGTGCTAAGGAAGGGGCTGGGAGCACCTCCCGCCTGACCCCCATAACTGCTTTGAAGAAGAGCCCAGCGGGGGCCATGCTTAACTCAAAGAGGGGCATGGCAAGGGGGCTGCCAGCACTGGAGGAGAGCCCAGTGGAGTCTGTGCAGCTAAACCACAGGGGAGCCCTGGGCTGCTCCTGGACCTCCAGATTCCACAGTCAGGGCCCCACTAGGACTCCTGCTCTTGTTTGGGGCCCCCATCTCAACCATGTCTCTTCCTTCCAGCCCCCAGCCCAGGGCTGTGTACACAGCAGGGGCTCGGTGATGGCAGTGTGAAGCAGGCAGCAGCCTGCTCCTTGTGCTCCAACCCAGGGGGTGCGAGGAGGATCCAGCCTCGTCACAGTCATTCAGCATTTATCGAATGCCTGCTCTATGCCTTAGTCAGTACTGGGCCCTGGGAAAGAACCGAGTTGGACTAGTCCTGCCCTCCCCATCAGGAGCCAAGAGCCTCGAGCCTCAGGTGTGACTGTGGCTGTGTGATCTTGGGGAAGCTACTGAATCTCTCTAGGCCTCTGTTTCCCCATCTATAAAACAGGACCTGCCTCAAGGGCTTTGGTGGGGATCTGGAATTATGCCCGTTAGGCACCAACTCTATAGTTGGCACATAGTAGGTACTCACTACGAAGCCACCATGCACCTTGGGAAGTGAGGGCCACAGTGTGGGTGGGCCAGAGATGATTTCTTTTGAGAGGGGACCTTTGTGCCAGGTCTTAAGAGATGCATAGGAGCTCACCAGCTGGGAAGGGGTTCCATGGCAGTGCCCCTTCAGATGGCTGTCCCCTAGGCCTGCAGTTCTCCAGGCCAGGAGCTGGGCTGGGTGCACAGAGGAAGCCTGTCTGAGAATGACTGCAATCTAGCAGAAGAGGCAGCTCTGCCCCAGGCTTGCAGGAGGCTCTGAACTGATGCTGAATTTGGCATTTAATGAAGTGCCAGTTAGTCGTAGTGGCGCCATGGTCTCTGGGCAGACAGTGGGCAGAAGGATCTGCACACCACCTGGCCCCTTGGGAGCTGGAAGAAGTGTCCGTGGGAAGGGAGGTGCTAGGGCCTGAGTCTCCTGTCGCATTCCCATTGTCCCTCATGGTCCCCACATGAAAGACGTGGGAGGTGGAGGATGCTGGAAGGAGGGCTCCAGCTTTGGGGGAGGCAGGGAGGAAGCTGGATGTGCACCCTCTTTGCAGGTGCTGGAGGGATGAGGTAGCTTCCCTGGGGGTGGCTTCCCAAGGACCACTCATAGAGGTGGGTAGTCACTAGGGGCCAGTGGAGAGAGTGGAGTAGTAGGAACATGGGGGCAATTGTGGGGGCCCCTGGGGATGCAGAGAGGTAGGGAGGGACCAGGCCAGGGAGGATTCAGGGTCCCTGGATCATTGAGTGCCCTGATGGTGTGGGACACCAGTTCTCCCCTTGGAGCTTAGGAGAGGCCCTGTGAGAGCCATGAGGACTCCTCCAGCCTCGGTTCTGTAGAACAGGGGTAAATATCCACCTGGCCATGGGTTACAAGTGGCCAAGGGAAGTGGGGTGGCCCTCGGGCATGGTCCCGCATCATTCACTGTGGGGGCCCTCTTGTGAGAATGCCTCCCACCCTGACTGTCACGCCTCAGGCTTCTCATTGGCACCTACCCACTGATGAGCTGGGTCTCTGCCAGCTGCAAAGCAGACCTGGCAGCGGCTCGGAGGTCCGAGTGGAAACATGTGGGTTCCGTGCCCTGGGATTCCATGGGGTTTACACACAGCACAGGAGGGCAGCCTGAGGTCTGCAGGGGGCCTGGGGCTGGCTCTGTCTGGGGGCTTTGCCTAGAGAGGGCCCTTTCTCGGTGTAGGAACACGGAGACCTGGAGAGGGTCAGTGGCTCGTGTGCTCTGGCACAGGGAGCTGGCAGCACCCGGGCCTGGCTATGCTGCTTCTCCTGCCATGTCCCCTGAGGTCTATACCAGGCCCTGTCCCTCAGAGAACTCACCACTCTGGCCTCGTGGTCAGCAAACGTTCTGGACAACTGGAGTATTCCTGTGCTGCCCATTTCACCGTGGGCAAACTGTTTTGCTTCTGTGTGTCTCAGTTTCCCATTCTGTAAAATGAGTGTAATGACAGTGTCTACCTTTTAGGGTTGTTGGGAGCAGAATATAGAATGCGAAGTGCTCAGAATGGCCCCGGCAGAGGGAGGGCTAGATGAGCTGGCAACGCCCACAGTATCCATTATTGTCATCTTTATTTTTGTGGGCACTGGCATCCCCTCAAGGTCTGGTTTTGGGCTGGGGTCCCTGAGGGGAATCAGTCCCTGTCCTGCCCTTATCTGATGTAGAATAAAGAAGTCCCCCACATTTTGTCCCAAGGCCTTTGGCCTGGCCGGGTGACCTCATATGGACACACGTGACCCATGGGCGCTGTTGCTTCCTGGCCTGATTCTAACCCAGATCCTTCCACAACCAGACTTGGGCAGGAGGGCAGAGTAGGAAGCCCCTGGGCTGAAGGGTGGTTGTAGGCTCCTTGGCATGGGTGTGGCTGCTCCAAGGTCCCCAGTTCTGCTCTGCTTATGGTCCCAGCAGGTCAGCCTCAGGAGTGGGAGGAGGCAGGAATGGCTCACCGGGGCCACCAGGGCTGGAGGACCCAGGGCAGGTTGAGGGGTCTGTACTTCCCAGCTCAGAGCAGTCACTAGTGGATGTGGTGGGAGCAGCGCTGCCCCTGGTCTCTGCCCTTCCCCCAGGCCTCAGTTTCTTATTCTGTACAGTGGGGCCTGGACCTCAGGAGCCTGGAGACAGCCTTGAATCCCTGCAGTGGGGTTGGATGTCTGCATCTTAACACGTGCCCCAGCTCAGAGGACACCAGAGTCAGGCATCTGGGGCTTCAGGAGCCAGCCCTGTGCTCTGCCTCAGGCAGCTCACTGCTCTCAGAGGCTCAGAGGCTCCCCTTCCTCCCTTTCACCCTTCCTCCTTCCTCTTTCCTTCCATCCCTCCTCCCTTCTCCCTCCCTTCCTTCCCTCCCTCCCTTCCCTCTCTTCCTTCCCCCGCCTCCCTCTCTCCCTCCCTGAAGCAGCTGCCTCACCAGGCCTCAGTGACTTCACCACTAAACAAGGGCCAATCATGTGCTATGCCCCCGAGAGCCCGGGCCCTTCCTGGGAGTATCCGGGGCTGGCACCTTCACCCAGAGGCTGTGACTTGTACTCAGGCCATGGGGAGGGGTGTCCCCTGGAGACCGGTGGTACCTGGCCCTCTGAAATGTCCTCCCGGTATTCGAAGACCTCCCCGTGCCTTTCCTATGGGCTGTTGGGAAGCTCCAGATTTCTCTTTTCTGAATTGCTTAACATGGGTCAGTCAGGAAGCTGGAGTTTCAGCCCTAGGGGTGTCTCGGGGAGTGGGTGCAGCCCCTGGTTCTACTACTGGGAAAGGTAAGGCCCAGAGACAGGGAGGAGCTGGGCCTGGAGCTCAGCCTGCCAGCCTCCTCTGAGGCCCGGGAGCACTCGTGGAGGAAACTGGCCCCACCACTGGGCGGGTTATCCCTTCTGCCTATGCCTACCTTCCTCATCTTTAAATGGGGCCAATGCGACCTGCCCATAGGTTGGAAGGCAGTGGTGGGTGGGAGGCACGGGGTGGTGGTGGTGGCCATTAGGACTAAATGACTAGTGTTTTCTCCCCCGGGAGGCAGGACCACACGGGGCAGGCTGGGGCACAATGAGTCCTCCTGCCTCTTCTCTGAAATGCCCCTGTGTCACCCTCTCCTCCGGTTTCCTCTGCAGAGCCCTCAGGACTGCCCCCGGACCCTGCCCTCACCCCTGGCACCCGTGCCCACGGGTGGCTCCCAGAACATCCTGGTGCCTCTGGCCAACACTGCCTTTTTCCAAGTAAGTAGAGGCCAGGCCAGCCCTGGGTGGGGCCAGGAGGAGGCCGAGAGCACGCAGGTCACTAACTGCCCCTGTGTCCCAGTGTGACCCCTGCTCTGGGCCTACTGCAGTGCCATGGTTCCTGTGTGGGATTTGCTTTTCTTTCTCTGAGTTTCCACATTCTGCATGAGGAAGCCCCACTCTGGCTGCAGGAAGAGGAAGTGGTGAGGGCCAGGCCAAGGGGTGCCAGCAGCTGCCGAAAGGAAGCCAGCGCCCCCAGGCTGTCCTGCCCCGTGCTGCAGCTGGAGGGTGGACACTGCCCGTGTTGGGCCCTATCCTGCCCTCCCTTAGCCTGAGCTGTGACCCTGGACACACCTGCCCACCGCCAAGCCCACTGCGCTGTGGTTCACTTCCATGTCTTCCCTGCAGAAGGACCAGAGAACCCCTCAGCCACCCCATTCCTCATTGTCCAGATGGGGAATATGAGGCCCAGGAAGGAAAAGTAGATGATACCAGTTCACACAGCACAGGGCTGGACTTGTGCTTGGCCCTGGACTCTCCATCCAGTGCTCGTCTTTGCAACCAGCCCCGTCCTCACCATCTGGGCTGGGGGTGGGGATGCAGCTCCTTTCTGGTCCCCTCCTGGAGGCACGTCTTGGGTGGGAAGCGTTGATGAGTCCTGGAGGCGTGCCAGCCACCCCCCTCCCCAGCTCCCTGGAACTTGCCATCTGTTGCTTCCACGGAGGAGCTGAGGCCCGTGAGGGCTGTCACACGTGGGGGCCACGTGCCGGGCATCTGGGATGTGTCAGGAAGCCTCGCGGCAGGGGCTGGAGCTCTGGGAAGGCCAGGGTGGGGCCTGCCCTCAGCCCTCAAGCCCCACCCTGCAAGAGTTGGGGCAAGTGCCTCCTGGAGCAGCCAGGGGCCTGGGCGGGTGGGCAGGATGGCTCTGCCCCTGGGCTATGGGCCCCTGGATGGGGAGGCGAGAGCCTGACTTGAGTCCTGCCGATTCTTCCCAGCTGTGTGGCGGGGCAGCCTCTGCTCTGACTGCGCTGCAGGGGCGCCTGCCCTCCTGCCCCCTGGGGCCTGCTCCTGGAACACTGAAGTTGCCACAGCGGTGGGGGTCTGTTCACTTAGCGTACACCTGGGGAGGCCTGGGACAGGCTGGCTGTGCTATCCTGAGGTGGCTGAGGACTCGGAGGAGGGACCCATCTCCAGCTCAGCATGACAGGGGACAACGCAGGTTTTTGGCCCCTTCAGCAGCCACTTTCCTGTGTTAGCTTCCGGGCTGGACCCCAGAAAAACAGGGAGGTTGACCTGAACTCTTCTCAGGGTGTCACATCTGCCAGCCACAGGGACAGAAACGGGAAGCTCGGCCACGCGGCTGGCTGGCGCTTGGCTTAATACACAAAACCTGAGCCTGTTCACTCAGCAAATAGGACTGGTGCTGCTCCTGAGACGGCCAGATGAGCCTGGGGAACTGAGCCCTGTGTACCCATGACATAAACGTTATTGGGTACTTCCTGCATTCTAATGATAGCAAGCATATATTAGGCACCTACAGTGTGCAGCCCTCTGAGGTACACAATCTCCGGTTTTCCATGCAACCCTATTCCCATTGGCCAGGTAGGAAAACCAAGCCTCAGAGAAGTGGGGGCGACTTGTATGAGGTCACACAGCTGGGAAGATGCAGAGGTGGGGTTTGAACCCAGGCTGGGTCTCTTCCAGCTGCTTTCTGCTGCCCTTAGGGGTGGTGTCAGAGGGGCTGAGGCCCAGCCCTGACCCTCCCCAATGGGACAGGAGACAGATAAACAGCAGGGCAAGGGGCTAAGGGTGGTGCCTGGCACACAGGGATGGGGGCGGCTCTAGAAGCTTCGCAGCGCCCCAGCAGACACCTGAATAGTTGCTGCTGAGGGAATGAATGAGGATCAAGTGAGGCACACCCCTTTGATTTGAGGGGAGCATCTGGGAAGACTTCAGAACAGGGGGCTCCTGAGCTGGATTGAGCTTTGCTGGGTGGTAGGAACGGAGACAGCTATTCAGGTGGAGGGGAGGGCTTGGGCAAAGGCCGGGGCAGGACAGCCTCGCTGTGTTGAGTGTTGGGGCACATATGGGCAGGGCCTGGTAGGGCAAGGTAGGAGGTGGTAAGGCTCAAAGAGCAGGGGAGCCCCACTGGGAGTGGTGCCTTAAGAGCTGAATACAAGGCCCCTGGGTTAGACCATTGGGGGTGCTGGAGAGGCTTTTAGTGGCGCTGAGAGCAGGAGGCCAAAGTTCTGGGTGTTCTTGCAAAATTAGCCTCCCTCAAACATTGGACGTGATGGCCAGGAAGGGGATCTGGGGGGATGGGACAGCCCGGACAAAGGACTGATAGTTCAACCAAGCCCACCTACCCAACGGGAGCCTATGCCGTCCTGCTGGAGTTGGAGGGCGATGCGTGCTGGCTTGGCTGTCCTCAAACCCGCCTCCCACTCCGTCTCCCACAGGGTGCAGCCCTGGAGTGTAGTTTTGGGCTGGAGGAGGTCTTCGAGGCTGTGTGGGTGAATGAGTCCATCATACGCTGTGACCAGGTGGTGGTGAGTGGGACGACTCCAGCATGGGTGAAGGGTGGGCCTGCATAAGTCCAGGTGCTGTACCCCTCACCCCACCCTGCCCCTCTCTACCTTCTGCTTCCCCCATCTCCCATCCCCAGCGGCCCCACCCTCATCTGCCTCTAGGACACCCACCCCTAGCAGAGCCCCAGGCACCGCCCACGCCCCCCATGCTCTTTTCCGTCTTTTTGCAGCTACATACGACCCGGAAGAGCCAGGTGTTCCCACTCAGTCTCCAGCTAAAGGGGCAGCCAGCCCGATTCCTGGACAGCCCTGAGCCCATGACAGGTGGGCCGTGGGGCCTCAGTGCGGTGGGTGGGGCTCAGCCTTGTGGGACTCATTCCAGTGGTTGCCCCAAAGCCGTAGATGTCCCCATGCTGTTCCCCAGCACATACATAGCCTCATATCCCAGCCCTGACATTCTGTGCCAGGCTCCAGGCCTTGGAGTCTCCATGCCTGCTTTCCCCTGCCTTTCCAAGTCTGATTGTGCCTGTGCAAAACAGGACATAGTCCCTCTGCAGAGCTTGTGAGGACCTGCTGAGCCGGGGCTCGCCCAGCCTTGAGCATGGCATCTGGGGCGGGGTCAGCACCCCGCATCCCTCGAATGGTGGCTGCACAGTTGCTGGGACGGTCTGTGTTGGGTCAACTCTCCAGACGCCCCTCTGTTCATGGGGAGTCTCAGGCATCCCTGGTGGACGTGGTACCCTCCAGATTCCCACCATGAAGGCCCCAGAACAGTCCTGCATACCCAAGGCCCTGGAGAACCCTCCCTTTCCTCCTCCTTGGGCTACTTGGAGGGTTTGAAGCCCCCGAGTCCTCAGAACCCACATTGCTCAGGGGTCCCCAGCATCCTGGGGCCCCACCAGGGGTGATCAGACCCACTGAGGCCTGGGTAGAGCACCACCCACAGGCCTTGTGAGCTCGGGCAAGTCCCTCCTCTCCCAGCCGCAGCTTCTTCTCCATAAAGTGAGGCTGACCCAAGGCTCCCAGCTGGAGTCTGTGAGGGGAAGGAAATCAATGAAGTGGGCACTGCGCCCAGCACAGGCCCCGGGGGTTTGGGGAAGGGGCTAAGAACCTCACGGGGTCCTGACTCCCAGAACCAGGACTGCCTCTGGGTGGGACACCGCAGTGATGGTTGGTGAGTGTGGAGGGGACACCGCTGATGGAGCGTGCTCTGAGAGCAGGGCTGACCGAGCTACCCCACGTCTCTCCAGCCGTGGTCTATAACTGTGCCACTGGCAGCCCCGACTGTTCCCAGTGCCTGGGCCGTGAGGACCTGGGTCACCTGTGCATGTGGAGTGACGGCTGCCGCCTGCGGGGACCCCTGCAGCCCCTGCCTGGCACCTGCCCCGCCCCCGAGATCCGTGAGGTAAGCAAGCCCTGTGGAGGCATGTGGCACCCTCACACCAGCACACCACATGTGCAGCACCCACAAGGGTCCTGCTCCTTGGAGACTCAATGGCACACACACCAGCACATGGGTGCAGGGTCACCTGTGAACAAAAGGAAGTACTCTGCCTCACAGAGCTGACGTTTCGGTGGGGAAGGTGGACAGTAATAAATAAGGAAATGAATAAATTATCATAGAGGGAATTGGAAGTGTGGCATGGTGGAGACGCCGAGGGCTAAGTGTCATTATTTTTGGGGATACCGTGATCACTAAAGCCACCAATGACGTGACCAGACGTGGCCACTGGGAGCTGACCTCTGCATCCTCCAGGAGATCCCCTAAGTGGCGTCCCCAGGCTGCTGTGGGCTCAGTAATGCACACCCATGTTCTCCTTGGCAGCGCAGTGACCTGCCAAGTGGTCACAGTCGCAGCCCCGCCTGAGCCTCCAGACCTTCCTTTAAGCAGCGGGTCTGCACGCCCTGCCCTGCTGGGTGCCTATGACTGCGGTCAGAAGCCTGCTGGCCTCCCGTCCTCAGACCCCATTCACCCCTCTCTCGGGTCACCTGGCAGATTGAACCCCTGAGTGGCCCATTGGACGGCGGGACCCTGCTGACCATCCGAGGCAGGAACCTGGGCCGGCGGCTCAGTGACGTGGCCCACGGCGTGTGGATTGGTGGGGTGGCCTGTGAGCCACTGCCTGACAGATACAAGGTGTCAGAGGAGTGAGTAGCCACGGTGCCCCTGCCCACCCTCTCCAACAGTGCCAGCCTGTGCTCTGTGCCCTCCTCCCCCCTCCCTCCCCGTCCTCCATCCTCACTCTGCTGCTCTCTGGCAACCTGTTGCTTGCGGGCCTCTGGCCCTGTGCCAAAGCTGTTCCCGCCATACATCCTGCCATTTCTGCTTGGGGCATCTGCTTTATCCTTCCAGCTCTGGCTCTGATGCCCACTCCTCTGGGAAGCCCTCACAGGCTGCCCTAACTCAGTCCTTCTTCCACCTAAGCCTTGCTCTGAGGGAAATAATCATTTCCAGTTAAGAAAGGCTGGGGCTACTGGCATGGTTAGAGATCTGGGCCTTGCCCAGAGGGGCCCTACGCAATGTGCGTGAGCAGAGACTGAGCTGGCTTTCCTTTCGGGAGGCCGTGCGTCAGGCATGTGGAAGAATCGGCGTGTACCAGCCCAGCCCAGCCCAGCCCAGCCCAGCAGATGCAGAGACCGTCCTATCCCACCTCTTTGTCTTACAGTTGCAGAAGGGTGGGAAACTCATGGGGTGAATTATACCTAGAAGGCATTGGAAGTGTGGCACGGAGTGGGATGATCCCTTAGCCTGACTCCAGGGTGGCCGTGGGGGCTGAGGACCCGCTGGCCGCCCCCACTGACCACAGCATCTCCCCTCAGGATCGTGTGTGTCACGGGGCCAGCCCCAGGGCTACTCTCAGATGTGGTGACGGTGAACGCCTCCAAGGAGGGCAAGTCTCGGGACCGTTTCTCCTACGTGGTAAGGGGGGCTGCAGCCCACCATCCGGCCCGCCCAGCACGCATGCTCCCAGGGGCTGGCCCGAGGCCCAAACGCTTGCCTTCCTCCCACAGCTGCCCCTGGTTCACTCCCTGGAGCCTGCCATGGGCCCCAAGGCTGGGGGCACCAGGATCACCGTCCATGGGAGTGATCTCCACGTGGGCTCCCAGCTCCAGGTCCTGATGAATGACACCCACCCCTGCAGGGAGCTCATGTAAGCCCCTAGGCCTGGCCCACCCCATCCAGCCCACAGAAATCAACATGCCCAGGGACTGGCGGGCTGGCGGTGACATCCTTGAGCCAAGTATCACCTGGGTCTTCACTGGCTGTGTCCCCTAAGCCAAGCCCCTTCCCCTCTCTGAGACTTAGTTTCCTCAGCTGGTAGTAATAGTACCAGAAATTGGGAGAAGGGCTTTGTGCCAGGTATACAGTAGGTGCTCCATAAGTGACAGCTGTGATGAGAATGGTGTTGATTGCACACTCCCAGATCTTCTGGCTGGCCCAGGGGTGTGGTGAGTGGCAGGGGTGTGGTTGGAGCCTCGTGGCGAAACACCTTTATCTTTATTACATGCTTATTGTGTACCAGGCCCTAATAATGGGCATTGCTGGGGACACCAAGAGGAGCCCAATAGAGCCCTCAGGTGAAGGGCAGACGCACCCACAGGAAGTAGGAACATCTAGCGGGGCCAGGATTGGGAAAAAAGTCAATGCCTTCAGGGATCTGGGGAGAGAGGCTTTACCAGGGGTGGGGATGGGAGAGAAGATTTGGGAAGGCTTCCCAGAGGAGGTGGGATGGGGCAGAATTTGGAAGTATAAGGAAACGATTGGGTGCTAACAGGGCAGAAGGTGAGTTGGGACTAGTTGAGGAGGGCTTGAACCCCAGGCCAGGTGCATGGGCCTGTGCCCCAGGTCTTGGGGGCATTGGTGGTGGGTGAGCTGCAGGAGGCAGTCCCTGCTGATAAGCTGCTGCTCCCCCAGGCGCACAGACACCAGCGTCACCTGCACTGTGCCTGAGGCAGCGCTGGCGGCTCCGGTGCCCGTGTGTGTGCGCTTCGAGCGTCAGGACTGCGTGCACGGCAACCTCACCTTCTGGTACACGGAGAACCCAGTCATCACGGCCATCAGTCCCCACCGCAGCCCTGTCAGGTGAGACTGATACCTCGCCCTTCCCCCAGGCTCTCTGGGGCTACAGGTGGACTGATGGGTCTCGTCGTCCCCCACAGTGGCGGCAGGACCATCACGGTGGCTGGTGAGCATTTCCACATGGTACAGAATGTGTCCATGACCGTCCACCACATTGGCCGGGAGCCCACGGTGAGGCAGCTGGGGGCCTGATGGGTGGGAGGGGGTAGCCCAGGCACAGCCAGGGCCCTAACTGACCAGGTCTCCTCCCACTGCGTCTCCGTCTCCTCTTCCTCCCTCTGCCTCTGTGTCTCCCCAAACCCCACTCCCCCCGTCTCTCCACTTCCGTCCGTCCATCCTGCATCCCGGCCTCGGCCCCTGGCCCTCCTGCACTAGCTCTGCAAGGTTCTCAACTCCACCCTCATCACTTGCCCATCCCCTGGGGCCCTGAGCAACGCATCAGCACCAGTGGACTTCTTCATCAATGGGCGGGTCTACACAGACGAGCTGGCTGTGGCCGAGGAGCTGCTGGACCCCGAGGAGGCGCAGCAGGGCAGCAGGTTCCACCTGGACTACCTCCCCAACCCACAGTTCTCCACGGCCAAGAGGGAAAAGTGGATCAAGCACCACCCCGGGGAGCCCCTCACCCTCGTCATCCACGTGAGCACCTCAGGGGCTGGGTAGGCGTGGGTGAGAGAGCCAGCCTCAGCCGCGGGCCTTGGGAGCACCTCCCCACGAGTGCCCCCCTTTGCATCCACAGAAGGAGCAGGACAGTCTGGGGCTCCAGAGTCACGAGTACCAGGTCAAGATAGGCCAAGTGAGCTGCGACATCCAGATTGTCTCTGACAGAGTCATCCACTGCTCCGTCAACGAGTCCCTGGGCAAGGCTGAGGGGCAGCTGCCCATCACAGTGAGTGGATAGGGTGCCGGAGCAGGGCAGACCCAGCCCCCAGCCGTGGCCCATCTGCCAAGCATCCCCCTCACCCAGCACCTGAACTCACTGAGCATTTTCACGCTCAATAGCTCAGGCCAGCAAAGCAAAGCAGAGCTTTACATCCCCACTTGACAGATGAGAAAACAGGCCTAAGAACTTAGTGACTGGCTTGAGGTCAGTGATGAGCCCCACTGGACCCGTTGGGTCTGGATGTTTAGAAGCCATAAGAAGTTGTCCCCGTATCACTTGGTGTCTGTCTAGAGCCTGGGCTGTCAGGCATCATGTAGAGGCATGGAGGGCAGGGGAACAGGAAAAGCAGAGAGAGGCCGGAACGCGAGATCTTTTCTACACTGTGTCTGCTTGCATGCCTCCTGGGATGGGGAGCTCACTTTCCCAAGCAGCACGTGCCACCCCAGGATGGCTCTGACTGGGAAAGCTCCCTTTTACCAGCACCTCAATTCCAGTGCTGCCCTCTGAGTCCTCATGCCTCACCTGCCCCCTGGTCCCAGGGCAGCCCTGCAGATACTTGGGGACAGCACCCAAGCCCCATGAACTGCCTTCGTCTGGCTCACCACTCCTCCCAGCCTATAATAATAATCACAGCCCCTTGTATTGAGTCACCTGTGCCAGGCCCAGGACCGAGGGCTTGACAAGCCCTCATTTAGCCCTCCCAGTGTCCCCAGGAGGTGGACATTTTTATCTCTATGTTATCAGTGTGGCACCTGAGGCTCAGAGAGGTTAGGTAATTTGCCCAAGGCCACACAGAAAGTGAGGAGCAGAATCAGAGTGTAAGTCCAGGAAAGCTACAACCCCCTTCCCCAACCTCTGCACAGATCCAGGTAGGGAACTTCAACCAGACCATCGCCACACTGCAGCTGGGGGGCAGCGAGACAGCCATCATCGTGTCCATCGTCATCTGCAGCGTCCTGCTGCTGCTCTCCGTGGTGGGTAAGGAGCCCCACCCTCAGGATACCCTGGAGGGCAGGCCTGCCACCTTGTCCCAGCCCTGCTGAAGATTGGCAGATGGGAGAAGGCAGGAGGGGATGGGGCACAGCTTGATCAAAGGCTTGGCCGTGGGAACAGGTTAGGCACCCAGAGGTCGGGGGAGGTGTGACCCGGCACCAGCACCAATGCACCAATGGGTAGAAGATGGTAGGTGTTGTGGGGGATATGCTGGGCCCAGGCCATGAATGCCAAGCAGAGAAATTTGGAACCATATTCTCCAGTCAATAGGGAGCTACTGAAGGTACTTAAGAGAGGGTTACTCAGGGAAAATTAACCTACACGTCTGGTGGGCTATATCACTGTCAAAATAATGGTCATGAAAGCAATAGACTCAATGTAGCAGAGAAACCGGAGCCATCATACGCTACTGGAGGGAATATAAAAAGGGCAGCTGCTTTGGAAAACATTTTGGCAGTTTCTTAGGATGTGAAACATAGAATTACCCTATGACCTATGACCCAGCAATTACACTCCTAGCTATCTATCTGCTCAAGAGAAATGAAAACGCATCTACGCAAAAACTTGTACACACGTTTATAGCAACATTATTTATAATAACCAAGAAGTCAAAACAACCCAAATGTCCATCAATGATAAATGGTTATATGAAATGTGATCTATTTATACAATGGAAAATTATTTATCTATAAAAAAGAGTGGAGTACTGATCCATGCCATCGTAGGCATGCACCTTGAAAATGTGACACTAACCGAAAGAAAACTCACTGAAGGATGCGTATTGTATGATGCCATTTCTTTTTTTTTTTTTTTTTTTTTAATTTTACTTTAGGTGCATACTATATCTGGCATTTCTCCCCATGTTATCCCTCCCCACGCCCCGCTGTCTCTCCCCTACCCCACCCAACTGCCCCCAGTGTGTGATGCTCCTCTCCCTGAGTCCACGTGTTCTCATTTCTATGAAATGTTTAGGGAAATCCATAGAGACCAAAACCTGAATGGTGATTGCCAGGGGCTGGGGAGAGGATGAAAGGGAGTGACTGCTAAATGGGTACAGGTCTTCTTGGGGCAGTAAAAATAATCTAAAATTAGTGGTGGTGGTTGCACACCTCAGTGAATATACTAGACACCATTGAATTAGGCCGGGTAAAGTGGCTCATACCTGTAGTCCTAGTACTTTGGGAGGCCAAGGTGGATGGATAACTTGAGCCCAGGAGTTCAAGACCAGCTTGGGCAACATGGCAAAACTTTACTTCTACAAAATTACCTGGGCATGGTGGCACGAGTCTGTAATCCTGGCTACTTGGGAGACTGAGGTGGGAGGATCACCTGAGCCTGGGAGGTCAAGGCTGCAGTGAGCTGTGATCACACCACTGTACTTCAGCCTGGGCGACAGAGCAAGACTCCTCTGTCTCAAAAGAAAAAAAAAAGAAAAGAAACTATTGAAGTATACACTTTTAATTACTGAATTATATGGTATATACATTATATCACAATAAAGCTTTTATTTTTAAAATGAGTATATTCAATGCAGAAAATTTTTGGAAAAACTGAAAGAACATAAAAGGAAAAAAAAATACCCATCATTAATACCCTGCGTATTTTCGTATGTTCCCTCCCAGTCTCTTTTCTGAAAATACCATATATTAATAGATTTTTTGAGATTGAGTTTCACTCTTGTTGCCCAGGTTGGAGCGATCTTGGCTCACCTCAACCTCTGTCTGCCAGGTTCAGGCGATTCTCCTGCCTCAGCCTTCTGAGTAGCTTGGATTACAGGTGCCCGCCACCACGCCTGGCTAATTTTTATATTTTTAGTAGAGATGGGGTTTCTCCACGTTGGCCAGGCTGGTCTCGAACTCCTGACCTCAGGTGATCCGCCCACCTTGGCCTCCCAAAGTGCTGGGATTATAGGCGTGAGCCACCACGCCGAGCCTTAATAGATATTTTAATACAGTATATATATTTATGCAGTATACACTATATATATATATATATATATATATATATATATATATATATATATTCCTTCCCTCCCCAGAAAAGGATTATACTTAATACTGCTTTGCAATCTGCTTTTAAAAGTTTCTTAATTTACAAGTAACACCTGGTCATGGTAGAAGGAATAGAAAATGCTCAAAAGCAGAAAACAGAAGTCACCCCGAATCCTCTCACCCATGGAAAGCCACTGTTAACCACTATTACACACACACACCACACACACACCACACACACACACACATATTTCTGTTTCTGTTTTTTTTTTTTTTAAAGGGGGCTAAACAAATCCTAAAAGAGCTGTAACACTACAGATTTCTTTTTCTAAGGGCAGGTCATCAGCCATTGCTTTGCTGGCCATTCCCCAAGCCCTCTGCCTGTGGGAGAGCTCTCCCCAACCCCCCACCCCTTATCCCAACACTGCCTGGGAGGGAGGACTGCAGGGTGTCCTCCCACACCCTGCCCAGAGGAGCTGAAGCCAGGGCCAGTGAGCAGAGCCCCAAGCCCTGCATACAGCAGGCTCCAACAAAGGCTTTGCAAAGGGCGCTGGAGGCCTCACCTGCTTCTCCACTGCCCACAGCCCTGTTCGTCTTCTGTACCAAGAGCCGACGTGCTGAGCGCTACTGGCAGAAGACGCTGCTGCAGATGGAGGAGATGGAATCTCAGATCCGAGAGGAAATCCGCAAAGGTAATGGGCTGGGACCCTTCAGGGCTGGGCCTCTACTTTCCCACCTGGGGGATGGGTTCTTGGGCCGCTCACAGCTGTCCGCGTGTCTGCCAGGCTTCGCTGAGCTGCAGACAGACATGACAGATCTGACCAAGGAGCTGAACCGCAGCCAGGGCATCCCCTTCCTGGAGTATAAGCACTTCGTGACCCGCACCTTCTTCCCCAAGGTCAGCCTCGGCCTGAGCCTGCCCCTGAACCTGTGCCGGCCACCTCAGGGCAACTACACCTCTCTGGTCCCTGCCAGTCTAGAGGGTCCCTTGAGCAGTGCCAAACCTGCACAGCTGTCCACAGCAGTCCTGGCCACTTCCCCTGGCCTGCCATGGGGCAGAGGGTGGGGGCAGATTCTCCTCCACTCTCATTCTCCACTCGATGTTTAACTGTCCATATGGAAGCCAGCTTCAGCCCCTCTCCCCTTGTCAAGGTGGGGCAGAAGTAGCCAGGGCTGCACCAGGCCAGCCTCTCTTCTCCCTGTGCCTCTTCCCAGCCAGGCTTCCCTTGGTCTCTATACCCCCCCTACTGTCCACTGGGCTCCTTCTCCATCCCTTCCATCCCGCCCATGCCTGCCCTTGCCCTTCCAGGGTCCACTGCCCTTTTCCACCTCCTAGTGGTACCACCCTCCCTTCCCTGTCCACACCATTCCCCACACAGCGGCTAAAACAAGCTCATGTTTGACTACATCATCTTTCATGAAACCTCCAGCAGCTTTTCCCAGCCTGAGGCTAAAGCTCAGACTCCCAGCCTCTGCCTCCGTTTCCCCCGTTGCACACAGAGCTGCTTTTGCTTCCCCTTAAGCCTTGTGTTCTCTTGTGGGGCCATACTCCTGGAATTTCACGGCCCCCAGGCTTGGCCCGTTGCCTCTTATTTCTTTATGGAGGGCTAATTCTACGCTAGTTTCCCCCGGCAGCCCAGGCCGGTGCCCCTTTGTGTGTGAGTGAGCCTTGCATGCCAGCAGGGGGTCTCCAGCCCCACTGAGATGCTGGGGGTCTGCCTCTGCAGTGTTCCTCCCTTTATGAAGAGCGTTATGTGCTGCCCTCCCAGACCCTCAACTCCCAGGGCATCTCCCAGGTGCAGGAGACCCACCCACTGCTGGGAGAGTGGAAGGTGAGTATCCCCTGGTCACACAGTGTGGGCTGCTTCAGGGTAACCCTGCTTCTCCTGGGTCCCCTTTCCAGTTGATCTAATCCAGTCATTGATCCCTGTGGCTCGGAGTTGGGAGGCATCTGCCGTTGTAAGGTACTGAGCCCTCCATCCCAGGAGGCATTCAGGCAGCCGTTCAGGGTGTTTGTTATAAGTGCTGATCCCCCAGGCCAGGTAGAGAGGACAGAGGATTGCCCCACCCCATATACCCCACTCTACCTGCTGCTTAGAGAATGGAAGATGAGAGTCCCCCGTATTGGGATGCTGGGTTACCTCCAGGCACCCTTACCCTTCTCTGAGCCCCACTTTTCAATTCAACTGAGCCATTGCTCCCAGTCACAAGTCACAAGGAGTTAGGAGGCATCCACCATGGAAGGTGGTAGTGAGCTCCCTATCCCAGGAGGCATACAAGCAGCCATCATAAGCACTGGCTTTTAGGCTAGGCAGGGACACTGGGCCCCTCTGGACATCCCATTACCAATTGCTTCCACAGATTCCTGAGAGCTGCCGGCCCAACATGGAAGAGGGAATCAGCTTGTTCTCCTCACTACTCAACAACAAGCACTTCCTCATTGTCTTTGTCCATGCGCTGGAGCAGCAGAAGGACTTTGCAGTGCGCGACAGGTCAGGCTGTGACAGACTAGGGAGGGGCAGGGGAGAGGGGCCTGTCCAAGGCCACACAGCATCAGGTCCTGGATCCTGGAGCTCTGGGGCTCCTGACGCCCCCATATTCCAGCCCTTCCTGGGCCTGGATACCTAAGACCTGGGCTCCTGGGGCACGGTGGTTGCTGTGGACATAGGAGAAGGTGGCTCTTTCTCCAGGCGGATTCTAGCCCCACTCACCCATCTGCAGGACCCACTCACACAGGCATTCCTGGGACTGCTGGGCTGGGGGATGAGGCAGCACTGAGGCCTCAGGACCCCGAGCTCTGAGGGCCTCAAGGCGCAGCTGACACTGGCCTCCTGCTCACAGGTGCAGCCTGGCCTCGCTGCTGACCATTGCGCTGCACGGCAAGCTGGAGTACTACACCAGCATCATGAAGGAGCTACTGGTGGACCTCATCGATGCCTCGGCCGCCAAGAACCCCAAGCTCATGCTGCGGCGCACGGAGTCTGTGGTGGAGAAGATGCTCACCAACTGGATGTCCATCTGCATGTACAGCTGTCTGCGGGTGAGGCCGCCTGGGGACAGGCAGAGCCCAGGTTGGGGACGTGCCAGGGATGCAGCAGCAGTGACCCCGCGGCCTTCCAGGCCTTCCCTGGCACCCTCAGGCCAGCTCTGCCAGGAAGGAGTGTTGCAGGAGACAGGCCTGTAGGACCTGTTAAGCCGAAGGGGGAGCCGCAGCCCAGGGGAGGCCTGGCTGGCTTGCTGCAAGGGCTCAATGCACGCTTGGGGGCATAACAGAGGTTGTGTCAGGGGCTTTGTCCCATTTGTGGTTTTTGCAATCATCCAGCCCTTCCTGTTCTAGATTAAGGAGATTAAATCAGCCCCTGTCTGGCCCCTGAGGCTCTTCCGGCCCTAGGGGCAAGGGCTTCAAGGTGGCTTCCTGGAGCAGGTGGCCCAGTGCTGATCCCTAAGGGAGTGAGCCAGGCGGGGAGTGATGGGGAGGGTCCTCCAGGCATTGGGCACAGCACGAGGGCAGAGGCTGGGAGGAGGAGATGTTCATGGAAGGAATGGAAAGAAGACCAGAGAATCTTCCAGATGAGAGTGGAGGCTGGGAAGGGGGTGGGCCAGGTAGCCAGGGCCTCCTGCATTCTGCCAAAAGGACCCCCTAAGCACTCTTCTGCAGAGCAAGGATTGCTCAGCCTCTGGTCCTGTCCCACCATCCAGCTGCCCTACAGTGGTGGAGGCTAGAGGGCTGCCTGGAGGATTGTGGGAGAAAGGCAAAGGCCTGGCTGGAGCCCAGAACCAGGGCCTTAGATGTTCTGTTTTTCGTTTTAATTATTGAAGAGATGGGGGTCTTGCTTTGTTGCACAGGCTGGTCCCAACTACTGGGCTGAAGGAGTCCTCCTGCCTTGGCCTCCCAAAGTGCTGGGAGTATAGGGGTGAGCCGCTGCAGCCAGCCAGCATGTCCCGGGCTTGAGTCCAATCTTTGGCACAGCCCAGCTGTGTGACTCTGGGCTACTCATTGCCCTCTCTGGGCCTTGGTTTCCTTCTGTCAAATGGGGCCTCTGCCCCTAGGCCTGGGGGATCCCCACAGCTCCTCCTGGGGAGAGGGGGTAGTAGGGTAGAACAGAGGCAGGGTGTGGGAGGGGCCATTGGGGTGCCTCCACCTTCTGTGGGCTGCCTCGCTGTGGGCCATCAGGAAGCACAGGGCCACTAGGGACCCTGGACCTCACTCCCCTGGCTTATTGTTTCCATGGTGTCAGCCAGGCCTTCTCCTGTGAACCTGTTTCCTCCTCTAGAAATCGGGGAATCTGCCTCCCACGCCCCAGACCTGGAGAATTAGACCAGGACTCAGGCTGGCATGCTGCCTTCGTAATCTTTGCCAGATCTGCCTAATACTATTATGCACTTAATTTTTCTTAAAATCAACTTTGGTGGGTAATTAAAACTATCCCAGTGGAACACCTGGGTCACTTGCTGGGCAGTGGCCATGAGAATTGGCTCATGGCTGTGGGTCCAATAGAGCCACTGCCTGGAGGGCTTCCCTTGGAGATGGGCCAGAGCAGGGGCATTGAGCCCAATTCCACCTGGGACTCCACAGTCATCAGCATGCGAGTAGGGTTGAGGCCACATCAGTGTTCCAGGTCCACCTAAACTCACCCCTGCAGCTGCCCACTTAGTAGAAAGTCACAAGCTTGGGAGTCAGCTGAGCCAGGTCTGGGTCCTGCCCTGCCACTTCCCAGCTGGGTGACCCTGGGCAGGTCACTTGCACTCTCTGAGCCTCAGCACTTTGGCTGCACAGTAAGGATGACGCAATGAACGCAGCCACCCACAGCCAGTGGTGTTTAATGAACACGAGCTTAGGGTCCGTGGGGACACCCTGGGGAGAGGGATGTTGACACCAGGATCCAAAAGGAGACTGTTGGAGGGGATGGGGGTGTGAAGGTGTTTGGCCCTAAGGCTTGGGGTTGGAATACGGAGTGGGCCTTGGCCCTGACAGCCCCGTGCTCCCCAGGAGACGGTGGGGGAGCCATTCTTCCTGCTGCTGTGTGCCATCAAGCAGCAAATCAACAAGGGCTCCATCGATGCCATCACGGGTAAGGCCCGATACACACTCAACGAGGAGTGGCTGCTGCGAGAGAACATCGAGGCCAAGCCCCGGGTGAGCCGGCAGGGCGGGGGGTCCCGGGGCTGGGGCGTTGACCCTACGGCATCGACCTAGCCTTCCTGGGCAGGGCCTTGCTGCCTGGGCACCGACATGGTGATAGTGGCAACTCACTGACCTTTCTCTCCCACCTTCCCCTGCAGAACCTGAACGTGTCCTTCCAGGGCTGCGGCATGGACTCGCTGAGCGTGCGGGCCATGGACACTGACACGCTGACGCAGGTCAAGGAGAAGATCCTGGAGGCCTTCTGCAAGAACGTGCCCTACTCCCAATGGCCGCGTGCAGAGGATGTCGACCTTGGTAGGTGGGGTTGGGGTGGAGCCCCCGTGTCAGGCTGCTTCAGTGGGGGCTGGCCCCTGCCTTGATGGAAACACTCCTTCTACCTGGCATGGTGCATGAACGTGGGGACACAGAGAGGATCTGATGAGGCCCCTCGGCCAGAAGCTCTTACTCTGTGGGAGACAAGTCCTGCAGTGTGGGCGAGTGATGGGCAGCAGCAAAAAGCCTTCAGGAAAGGCTTCCTCATTCCTAAAGGAGGGGTGCTGGAGTGGGGTTGGTTTGTTTTTGAGACAGGGTCTCACTCTGTCACCCAGGGTGCAGTGCAGCCACGCAATCTCAGCTCACTGCAGCCTCAACCTCCTGGGCTCAAGTGATCCTCTCATTTCAGCCTCTTGAGTAGCTGGGACTACAGGTGTGCACCACCACACCCAGCTAATTGTTACTTTTTGTGAAGATAGTGTCATGCTATGCTTCCCAGGCTGGTCTTGAACTCCTGGGCTCAAGCGATTCTCCTTCCTCAGCCTCAACGTGCTGGGATTACAGGTGTGAGCTACTCCTGGCCCGGAGTGGGTTTTGCAAGTCTTGGTGAGGCCAGGGGTTTCATCACAATTGTAACATGAGCAGCCCTGCAGACAAGGCCATTTCCAGAGCTTCTCCTCGGTGCCCTCCACCCTGGCAACTTCACTTTGTACCCTCCCACCCTCTCCCCCAGCTCGTTTCCTGCCCTCCCCATTTTACAGATGGGAAAATGGAGGCTCAGAGAGAGGCATGGCTTGCCTCAGTTTCTATGGAGAGAGCGAGAGGCCTCTCCCTGTGTGGCTGGGCTGGTACCTACCCCTCAGGTTCAGCTCCCTGCCCAGGCCCTGATGGCCTGCTCCTTATCCCCCAGAGTGGTTTGCCTCCAGCACACAGAGCTACATCCTTCGGGACCTGGATGACACCTCAGTGGTGGAAGACGGCCGCAAGAAGCTTAACACACTGGCCCATTACAAGGTGCAGCACAGCCCCCACCCAGTCTTCCACCCCTATGTCCCCACCCCAGCCTCCGGCCACTGACCTTGTCCTCTCCCCTCCCATCAGATCCCTGAAGGTGCCTCCCTGGCCATGAGCCTTATAGACAAGAAGGACAACACACTGGGCCGAGGTAGTACGGGTGCACATGGGAAGGGAGGCTAGGCTGCATGTGGGTGGGGGATTCCATCCCATGCCCCAGTGGGGAAACTGAGGCTCCGAGAGGCAGGGCTGGCCTGGACTGAGGCCTCCTTGATGGGGACTGGGCAGGGCCTGCACCAGGCCTCTTCAAGCTGATTTCCTGCAGCAGCTGGAGAGAGGCCCCGGGAGGGCGGGAAGTGGTTCCAGGAGGTCTGGGCAGCAGCCAGGCCAGAGGGGGGCCAGCATGCCCATCTCAGCCTGGGGCCATGTCCCTGCCTCAAGTCCCCTCCACACCCTCAGACGCCCCAGGCACAGCCACCTGGCTGGCAGGCCTATGAGCCCAGGCTCCTGGGTCTCGGGATCCCCTGCTGAAGTTGGGAGCAGAGTCTCGGGTTTCTCCCAGCAGGAGCTCTGGGCTCGGGGGTGGGATGGGCAGAGGCAGCCACCCTGCTTCCCCGGGCCCCTCCTCCTCTGTGGCTGCATGTTTCTCTCTCTCCACCTCTGTCCCCCCTCTGAGTCCCTCCATCCCTGTGGTCACTGTGTGTGTGTTTTTCTCTCTCTGCCTCACTCTGCCTTGTTGGCTATATGTATCTGGCTCTTTCTTCTCTCTCTCTCCCAGACTCAGTCTCCCTGTGTCTACGTCTCTGTCTTATTCTCTCTGCCTGTTTGAATCTCTGTCTCTGTTTGTCTCTCTCCCCTCCTCTCTCATGTTTATTTATCGTGTTCTTCCTCTCACAGTGAAAGACTTGGACACAGAGAAATATTTCCATTTGGTGAGTGCCCAACCTCAGCCCCGGGGGATCCAGCCGCTCAGTGGGCGTGGCCTTGGCTTTCTGTGGCCCTGGGCCTCTGGGAAAAGTGCTCCGGGCCCTGGGAAAGGCTGAGGGTGGGGGAGTGGGGATGGGGCCCAGAATCTGGAGGGAACCACAGCCCTGTGTGCTAAGAAGCATGGCAGAGCCAGACCTCCCACAGGAGGCCAAGGATGGGGCCTGGTGCAGATGCTGACCACTGCCTGGCCTCCCAGGTGCCGCCCACGGACGAACTGGCAGAGCCCAAGAAGTCTCACCGGCAGAGCCACCGCAAGAAGGTGCTCCCAGAAATCTATCTGACCCGCCTGCTGTCCACCAAGGTGGGTCTAGCCTCAGTCTCCCGTCCGTGCAGTGGGTACAAGGGCCAGCTGTGCACATGCCTGGCTGGGAGAGGGATGCGAGTTCTTCCTGTTTCCCCTATGGGGCTGGAGGGCTGGAGAGCTAAGAGGCTGAATGCTTAGGGTCTCACTGGAGGAGGCATTTCCCACAGCCAGGGAAAATGTCTCACAGACACTTCTGTGTTAGTCCACGTAACGACACAGCAGAGGCCCAGAGGAGTCAGTGATGTCCCCAAGGCCACAGAGCTCGGTGGCAGTGCCAGCACCCCACAGCCCATACCTTGGCACCTCCAGTTCTCAACTCTGTGTGTCAGTGCCTTGATTGGTCCTTCCAGTGCCTCTGTGAAGCAAGTTTCGAATGCTAACCCATTTCATAGACAAGAATACTGAGGCCAGATAGGCTCGGTGACCAGCCTGATGCCATATGGCTTCCTCATTCAGCAGCCTGGGCATTTCAAGCTCTGCAGAGCCACCAAGGGTGCCCACTAGCCCTCTGCACATGGCCTGGGGCTGATGGCGGCCACCCTGCTCCCCCACAGGGCACGCTGCAGAAGTTTCTGGATGACCTGTTCAAGGCCATTCTGAGTATCCGTGAAGACAAGCCCCCGCTGGCTGTAAAGTACTTCTTTGACTTCCTGGAGGAGCAGGCTGAGAAGAGGGGAATCTCCGACCCCGACACGCTACACATCTGGAAGACCAACAGGTAGGGGCCATGCGGATTTCACTGTGCCACTGGGGCCCCTGTGGCAGGGGGTTCAGAGTCTAGTCTCTGGCCTCACCTACTTGGATTTAAGCCCTCCTCTGCCATTTCCCAGCTGTATGTTTTCAGATGAGTGACTTAGCCTCTCTGTGCTTCAGTTCCCCTCCATCCAACTGTAAAATGCGACCCACGTTAATGGTAGGAATTAACTAGAAGAGTGCCCAGGAGGCATGGTGTAGGGGCTGTCCTTACTGTCATTCTCCCACACCCCTCTCAGGCAGGCACCATCAGCTCCACTTCACAGATGAGCACACTGAGGCTCAGAGAAGCAGCACCTGCTCAAGACCACACAGCCCCTGAGACAGTAGAGCCAGGCTCGGCCCCACATGGGCTGAATCCCTTACCCAGTTGGTAGCCCTGCTTTGAAGCACCTCTTAGCTTGTCGGGGTCACACACCCCCACAAGAAGTTGCTGGAAACCCAGTCTGAGCCTTGGGAAGAATGCTGCCAGCCTAGGCATCTCTCTGCAGTGACAGCAGCTTCCCAGAGCTCTAGGGGTGCATGTGCCCAGGCTACTGAGTCACTGGGTGGCCTGAGGTGGGTGTTGCTCACCCTCTCTGGCCTCTTGAGGACAAGGCCAGAGCTCCAGGCCCTGCCCCCTGCAGCCCTGCCACAGCTGCTCTGCTAATGCTGGACTTCCTGCTGCCTGCAAGGGTTGGGGGAGGAGCTGGGGGCTGGCAGGGTGGGGTGCTTCTAATGAGAACCAGGACCTGGCTGGAGGCTCAGCAGGGGGTTGCGGGGTGGACCAGCTAAGCCTTGCAGCTCCTGCCTTGCTCCAGCAGGAAACCCAGCTCTCAGCCCCACTGCCACCCCAGCTGGCCAGGGATGGGCAAACTAAGGTTCCCAAAGGTCACATCTTGTGACAAGGCTCCACCTCGGGCCCTTGAGGGACAAAGCCAGCTCTGTCCTCCACGGCTGTCCCTCCACTGCATCCTCCCCCACCCTACCCTCAGGGTGGGTTCTCACTGCCTTTGTCACCTCACCCCACAGCCTTCCTCTCCGGTTCTGGGTGAACATCCTGAAGAACCCCCAGTTTGTCTTTGACATCGACAAGACGGACCACATCGACGCCTGCCTCTCAGTCATTGCACAGGCCTTCATCGACGCCTGCTCCATCTCTGACCTGCAGCTGGGCAAGGTCGGCTGCTCCTAGGACCAGGCTGGGCCCGTGCACAGGGCGAGTGGGGTGCTGACCGTGGGTGGCCTCTTTGGCTCTCTGAGGCTGACCTCAGAGATCTTCCTGGGAGGGGAACCAAAAAAGAGCTCAGGTCTAGCGGGTGCGGGATGAGTGAGTCGTTCAGACAGGGAGGCACCTAGAAGCCGGTACCTTCCATCAGAAACTGCATCACTGCAGACCAACGGCACCTGCCGCAGCTGTGCTTGGCACTGGCTTTGAAAACTGAGGCCCAAAACCCAGTGTGGGAAAGCCAGTATGGGTGTAGACAACCTGCTTGGTCAGGCTCAACGTCATCTCAGAATCAGACCAAGCTCTGGCCAGCAGCCTCTGACAGTTAAGGGCCATTCAAGCAAGCGTTCAGTGAAGGGGTGGGCAGAGGGGTGACGGGTGGCTAGGAGCTCCGAGATTCGTGCAGGGGGTTGGGGGCACACGCGGCTGTGTCTGGCTTTAGAGGTTGGAGATGGAAGAAGATGGCCTTCCAGGCAGAGGGAATGGCACGGACAAAGACAGGGAGGCATGAGAGCGCCTGGTGGCTGTGGGCAGGGATGAGATAGCATGATTAGAGCTGGCACTGCAGGATTGGTCCAGGGCGTGTGTGACCCTGCATTTAGCCCGAGCATTTCAGAGATGGACCATGGGAAAGAAAATGCCATTGCCCCACTGCTTCTCACGTACTGCCTCAGAAGGCAGGATGCCCATGACAAACAAAGAACTGGGAGTGTCCTTGGCACTTCTTCCAGGCGCTAGGAGCATGTGGTGGGAAATATTCCACTGAGCCAGCACTCAGGCTTCCAGAAATCCTAGCCACCAAGACCTAGCACCCTGACAAGGACTCATCCTTGTTACGTGGAATGGGCTGCATGCAGCGAAGAGCTGGCACGAAGTCTGTGCGCTTTTCCTCCTGAAAGAAGTAGGGCTCCCCCAGGTCGTTGTCCCGATAGTCCTGGGGAAAGTAGGTGGGGCAGACAGAGCACAGTGATGAGCCCCTGGTCTGGGGCTAGCTGAGTAGGGGACGTTCAGTGACAGGGCAAGCCTCTTCGGGCCTCAGGGGCCTGCTTAAGGTCACTTATGTGGCAGGAGGGATGAGGGCTTATCCAGAAAACAACCCAACCTGTCCTTTCTCCAGCAGCTGTGTAACCCCCTCGCTCCTCTCTGCCCAGGATTCGCCAACCAACAAACTCCTCTATGCCAAGGAGATTCCCGAGTACCGGAAGATCGTGCAGCGCTACTACAAGCAGATCCAGGACATGACGCCGCTCAGCGAGCAGGAGATGAACGCCCATCTGGCTGAGGAGTCTCGGGTACAGAGGTTTGGGGGGGCCCTGACGAGCTGCAGGATCGGGGGCAGGGGGCTGGGCCTCAGTGCCTCCACTGGAATAAGGGCAGGGAGCACAGAGGGCATTTCAGGCAGCTGTGACCTCTTGGCTGGCCTGCAAGTTCGTTGCTCATTTTCCCAGAGCTTGAGGCATGGGGGCAGGAGAGCACCCTCTGGACGGAGAGGAGACTGGACTTCAGGGTCTGGGAAGCCATCTTCATCCGCAGGACCTGAGGGGCCTTGTCAGTGAACTGGGCTGTGGGGGCTATGGGGAGTTGGGGGGTTATGTACAAGCTGGCTTTGTTGGGGTGCGGCTTAGCTTTGACAGCTGGGTTAACCACCTCCTCCCCGTCCTGTCTCCTTATAGAAATACCAGAATGAGTTCAATACCAATGTGGCCATGGCAGAGATTTATAAATACGCCAAGAGGTATCGGCCACAGGTGAGTGCCCTAGGGTGAGGCACCTGCCCTCAGGGCAGGGGAAGCTTCTTACTCATGTACACACATCTCAGGGTGCTTGCCCCTCACAGATGGATATCACTGGTGGTGGACATTCAGGGGTGTATTCTTCCCCCCACCCCGAGAGGCCCAGCTGACTCCGCTGCTCCCCTCAGATCATGGCCGCACTAGAGGCCAACCCCACGGCCCGGAGGACACAGCTGCAGTACAAGTTTGAGCAAGTGGTGGCTTTGATGGAGGACAACATCTACGAGTGCTACAGTGAGGCCTGAGCCACATGGAGAGCCAGTCAGGCTGCCGCTGGGAAAAAACACGCCTGCTGGACCTCGACCTGATCTTCTACCCCGTGCCTGTGACTCAGGCTGGGAAATACTGAGCAGAGACGGCTGGGGCAGGGGCTGGGCAGGAGGAGGGGCTGCTCTGAGCCAGGCAGGGGTACTCAGCCTTGACCCCTGGGCACCTCCATCCCCCTCCCACCTGTTCCCAGATCAGTCTCTGGGATGTGGGCCAGAGAGCTGGTCAGGCTCCCCCGTCTGCCCAGCACGGCCTGCACTGTGCTCACCCACTCGCTCCGCAGCGCCCAGCTGGTCCCGCTGCCGAGAGCCCCAAGTATCCAGGCGGCCAAGCACAAAGACAGGGAGAGAGGCCGCCAGCCTGGAGGCTGCAGCCCAGAAACTCTACCTCATCTACACTGGGGCAGGGAGCCGTCCTTGAACCAACCTTTGATTGATTGATTGGTTTCTGCTTCAACCACCAAAACGTTACCACCACTTTCCCCTCACCCAAAGAGGGTCCTGGCCACAGTTTTAAGCAGTGTCAGGTTTTTGTTGCTTGGGCAGCTGTTGGTAGAGTGGGCAGTGCCCACGCCATGGGGTGCTCTGTGGGCTCCTCCAGGAGTGGGGAGGGTGGAGGGGAGGGATGGGAGTACAGGAGCTGAGAGCCCCGTCTCCAGGGAAAGGAGAGGGGTTAGGATGCACCGAGGCTGTAGCTGGGCTACTTGCTCTTGCTGGAAGTGTTTCTAAAGATAGAACCACTTTTTTTTTTTTTTTTAAAAAAGCTTTTATATATTAAAAAAACGTATCATGCACCAACTGTGAATAGCTGCCGCTTGCGCAGAGGACCCGGGGAAGGGTCCTGAGAGGCTCCCCCAGCAACACTGGAAAAGACTGCTCCAGAGATCGCGCAGACCTGGCAGAGTGCCCCCAGCGCCTGAGACCACCACCCATCCCGCTCCTGCCAGAAGCGACCCTCTGTGGCCGAGGGCCCTCAAAGCCAACTCAGCCAGTGTTGGGACTGGCTCGGAGCCCATAGGGGCAGGAGGGGGGCAGCTGGGACTCTGGAATCCTCTTTATAATAAAAGCCTGACAGGCAAACCTCCTGTGGGCTCCAGCCTTTGTCCTAAGATAGCCAAGTGGGAAGATGGTCAGTTTCTTTACCAGTTTGTGAGAGAGGAGGGAGGGAGCCTGCCGTCCCTCCTGCCTCAGCTGCAGTCAGGTTTGGGCAGGCACGGAGATGAAACGAGACGGTGCAGGCTGTGTACACACTACGGGCCTGGCCTGGAGCTGACATTCCTTAAGCTCTGAAGACACCCCGGAACCCCCAGGAAGATTTCACAGCTGCCGTACGCTGCCTGCAACTGTGTGGGCCCTGCTTCTCCCTTCAGCTCTAACAAGCCCATGAGGAACGTGCTAGCATCCCTATGTGACAGACGTAGCAACCCGGGCTCAGCACAGCTGAGGCGTTTCTCAAGGTCCCACAACAAGGAAGGAACAGAATGAGAACCAGGTCACATGGGCCCTTCCTTCTTGTGTCCCATGCACCCTCCAGGCCAGAGTCTCCACAGTGGTCCCCCAAATAGGTGGGGAGGCCAAAGGTGACCACCCTAGAAAGGGAGCCGATACTTGTCCTGAATTTCTCATCAAGCTTAAAAAGCACATAGCATTGGCCAGATGTGGTGGCTCACGGCTATAATCCTAGCACTTTGGGAGGCCAAGTCGAGTGGATCACGAGGTTGAGATCGGGACCATCCTGGCCAATATGGTGAAACCCCATCTCTACTAAAAATACAAAAATTAGCCAGGCGCGGTGGCGTGTGCCTATAGTCCCAGCTACTATAGGAGGCTGAGGCGGAAGAATCGCTTGAACCTGGGAGGCGGAGGCTGCAGTGAGCCAAGATTGTGCCACTGCGTTCCAGCCTGGCCACAGAGTAGAACTCTGTCTCAGAAAAAAAAAAAAAAAGTACATAGCATTAAGCCCATTTATCAGAAAAGGAAGCAGGCAGTTTAACCCCCAAGCACAGTTTAACCCTAAACACTGTTCTCCACAGTACAGGCTGTTCCTCGCCCCTGCCCACAGAACAGTGAACCTGACACAGACACTCCCTTCCAGCCTTCTGGCTCCTCCCCCACCCCAGGGAAAAGGAAAGATCTTGGGAGCCAGCTCCAAATGTACAGCAACTCTAATCTCTTGTTTTTGTGAAGGAAAAATAGTTACACACGTACTTATCAAGAGTAAGAACTAGGACAAAAGATTCATACAATTTAAACAAAATCCCACAAATACCAGTTCTAGAATTAATGAGAACAGAAAAGTGAGGAGAAAAGTAAACAACCTTTTGCTTTAAAAATAGCTTTTTCCTGTAGTGGCTTCTGTGTGGAAAGATAGTCTTTATCTTTCACATGTTCTATTCTGAGCATTGATTCCTTCTTATTAAGCAGCAGATTTTCTAATTTAAGTTATCAGCACATTTGATAGCATTTGAGGGTGAGGGAAGCGGGTGTGACTCTAGAATGAATACCAGAATGAATACCCGGTTCCCAGAGAAATGCAGGAAGCACAAAAAGCGTGAAGAAAATGAAAGCTGCCCTAACCCTCCGTGACTAGCAAGCATTTCCCAGAACGCCACCCGCATGGGGTGCTTGGATAGGGCGGGGCAAGGAGTGAACTCGGGATCGGGGCGTGCACACCATTTTGCAACCCGATTTTCCCCCATGCGACAATATGTCAGTAACATCTTTCTATGTCATTAAATATTCCACAGCCTGTCTTAATGTCTGATTAACATGCAGTTCCTCCTTGAAGTTCAGAAATGTATTTGCTAATGGAGGAAATCTCTAGTTTTCAGAGTCGTTTCTCAGCAGGGAAAGTGGCCACCTTCCATGAACCAGCTATAATCCTTATCTGGGGCTCTGAGGACCTGGCAGTTGTGGGCAGCAGGGAGGTCCCTACCTTTTGAGGGTCATAGGAGGCTGAGGCCCCCGATGTAGCATCCTCAAACTAAACTTTCAAAAGGGAAGAAACCATCACAGCTAAGGGAGGTGACTTGCCCAAGGTTTCACAGATGCTAGATCCCCCCCGCCCCTGCCCCCAGCTCATGGACATGAGATGCCCAGTGATGCCCTCTGCACTGCAGCCTGCCCAGAGGTGCCTCCCACAGCTCCAAGCCAAGCCGTGAATGAGCGGTGGCAGGAACAGACCCCTCCTAAGGAAGCACCAGCCCAGCCCCACTGCACCATCTGTTCTGGGCGCCCCTTTGGGCCCTGCTGGCAGCCACATTACAGATACCCCAGGGAGTCTGTCAGCACATCTAGGCAAAGCCAGGATTCCAGGAGGAGAGAGTGGGGTGACGGAGCAGGGGCAGGCAGGGAGCGGCTGATGCCCCATGCTGAGCAGCCTGCCTCCCTCTGTACTGTCTGCCCCCCCTCAAGTCCTGTGCAGTTTGCCTCCGAAACTCCCTTTAGTCCACCCCTCCTCTCCGTCCTCCGTGGCTTAGCTGCCACCTCTCATCAGGACCACATCTCAGCAGCCTCCCAGCACGTGCCGAGTCCTCACCTCAGGAAATGGTCACCCAGCAGTCACTTAGCTGTCTAGACCCCAAACTGCGGACTCATCAGTGACCCTTCCTCCATCCAATCCATCAGCAGAACCCATCCACACCACCTTCAACAGCGACCCAGAATCTACCACTTGTAACCCTCCCTCTGTGAGCATGTCCTGGCTGGCCACCACTCCCTCATCTGGGCGGTGGCAGGGGCCTCTTCGAAGGCCTGACTGCCCACATCCCTGCAGTGACTGTTGCCGGCTGTCCTCTAATGGTTCCCTATTAACAATGAAAGCCCACCGTGCTTGCCCTTGGCTTACAAGGCCCTGCGTGATCCAGCCCTCATCTACCCTCCAGCCCTTGTTCCGGTGAAATGAGGGGATCTGTTTAGAAAGATCTATTGCTTCGGGACACACCACCCCAGTACACAGTGGCTTGAAATAACAGCAGTCACTTATTTTGCCCACGAATCTGAAATCGGGTCAGGGCTTGGCAGGAAAGGCTTGTCCCTGTTCCACCAGGCGTCTGCTGGGGCAGCTCAATTAGGGCTGGAAGATGCAGTTCCGACATGCTGCACTCAGACAGTGGCACATGGTACCAGCTGGTCAGGGAGTTCAGCAGGGGCTGAATATTGGGGTCCTCAGTTCCTCTCCACAAACTGCTTGGGCTTCCCCATAGGATGGTGGCCAAGTTCAAAGAGTGAGTATCACAAAACAAAAATTGTCCCCAAAGACAAGAAGTAGAAGCTGCCTTAAGGTGGGGCCCAGAAATTGTCATCGCGTCATTGTCACTGAATTCTACTAGTCAAGCAGTCATGGAGCCCGGAGTGGAGAGGCAGGGAACAGAGCCCACCTCTCCATGTGAAGAGTGTCGCGAATGTCTTTAAAGCCCCTGGATCTCATCTCCCATGCCTGTCCTTCTCTTTACTGGGCTCTAGCCATACAAACCTTCCTGTGGCTTCCAGCCTGCAGAGCATGTTCCCACCCCAGGGCCTTTGCACCCACTCTTCCTTCTGCTGAAGTGGTACCCACTCCAGACACAGGTCCTTGCTCAGACGCCCCTCCCATCCTGCTTAACTAAGCAGCCAGCCCTACCTGCCCTGCTGGAAGCACCACCCCGCCTCCTCTTCAGAGCACAGGCGCTGGCTGCTGCGGAGTGGGAGACCCGTTGACTGTTGCCGAGCCTGGCCCAGTAGCACTTGGGAACCAGTGGCTGAAAGGCCTCCCTTCTCTTCTCAGCTACTCGAATCCATCCTTTCCACAGTCAGAGGGTTCTTTTCACCCCATCCCTCACACGGCGCCCTTGGCCTCATCCGCCTGGCAAAGGCTACCCATCCTTTAGGATCAAAAGCCACCTCCTCCTGGAAGCCTTATCTCAGGGCCGGGTTAATCATCCTCCAGCAGCATCTTTGCATCCCGATATCCGATATCTGTGCCGCAGCCCCATACAGCACACAGTCTCCCGAGGCAGGACGTCCTCTCTGAGCCCCAGCGTTGGCCAGGTAAACAGCAGGTGCTCAGGGGATGTTCACGGAGGCCCGAATGGCCAAGTCCTTGAACCTCAGCCCCTACCCACACAATTGCAGTGGGGGGAAGAAACAAAAGTCTTTATTGATAAATAGCTTACAATGAAATAAATAGAGCAGTGGTTTGTTAAAGAATAAAAACTAGGGCAGAGGCTAGGTGTCTCTCCATCCCTGCCTCTGGCCCTAAGCCTCAGCCCTCTGGCTGGACACTTTGGATGATGAGGATTTGATGGGCAGCCCAGCCTTTCTCCAGCCCTTGGGGGCCTCTGTCTTCCTGGACAGATGTGCAGGTACCACCTTGGACCCACTGGCCTTAGCAGAAGCACCCTTGGCATTCGGCCCCTGCCCAGCCTGCGGGGCAGCTGCCCCTGTAGGGGCCTTGGCCTTGGCTACCAACTTCTTTTTGGCTGGGGAAGCAGCACCATTCTTGACCTATACAAAAGCAAACCAGGAGCAAAGAGACAGCTGGGAAGGGCTGAAATCTCAGCTCTGGATGGCTCTGGGTGCACAACATTGCCCTTCTAAGCCTTAGTCTCTTATTTGTAAGATGAGGATGGCAACACCGCCAGGGGGCCGGGGGACCAGAGAGGAGAAGGTGGTGGACTGTGCCTTGTAGGAAAAGAAACTGACACCCATCCCCAGCTGACCCTTCCAGAGGCTGGGTGTGGGATGCCCAAGCACTGGCCTATTTAGGGCAGGCAGCCAGACCAGGAAAGTCATGCAAGCACCTACCTTGCTGACCGTGGGTCTTGAACTCTTACTCCTGGCTTTGGTTTTCCTGCAGGCCTCAGCATCTCCTGGAATGTGATAGAGGAGGTTTTGTGGGAGAAGAAAGAGGAACTGCTGGTGGGGCAGGAAGTTTCAGGGGCTCTGGAACCCCCATTCCTCCTGGGTCCTAGTCTTCACTCAGCTATGTGACGTGTGGCAAATCGTTTAGCCACTCTGAGCCTCAGTGACCTAGTCTGAAGACAGGAATAACAGCATCCCCCTCACAGAATGGCTGGAGGATTAACTGAAGCCCTTGCTCTATGCAATGCACTGGGGCTCCAAGCCCACAGACGCCACAGGCTCCTAACAGGCCTGTCACCTCTAGTCTTTAGTTTGTCTTCCACCAGGCAGCCAGGATACTTTTTTTTTCTTTCAAGACAGGGTCTCACTCTGTCACTCAGGCTGGAGTGCAGTGGTGTGATCTCGGCTCACTGCAGCCTTGACCTCCCAGGCTCACACAATCCTCCTGCCTCAGCCTCCCGAGTAGCTGGGGCGACAGGTGTGCAACAGCAGGCCCAGCTAATATTTTTATTTTTTGCAGAGTTGGGATCCCACTGTGTTGCCCAGCCTGGTCTCTACCTCCTGGGCTCAGCACTCACCTGTGTGACAGAGCAAGAACCCATCTCTGAAAGAGCAAGCGGGAAAAAAAGAATAAATCCAGCCCTAGCTGCTTCCTGTCAGAATCCTTCCATAGCTCCACACTGTCCTCCAGATAAAGCCCTGATTCCAGCTGCCCTTCACAGCTTCTCCTTGCTGACACTGCAGGTAGACCGAAATATTTGCAGTTCCTCAAAAACTCCACCTTCTTTTTGTGTTTTGTTTTGAGGCAGTCACACTCCGTCACCCACACTGGAGTGCAATGGTGCGATCTCAGCTCACTGCAACATCTGCCTCCTGGGTTCAGGTGATTTTCCTGCCTCAGCCACACAAGTATCTGGGATTATAGGCATGCACCACCATGCCCAGCTAAATTTTGAATTTTTAGCAGAGACGGTGTTTCAACATGTTGACCAGGCTGGCCTCAAACTCCTGACTTCAAGTGACCTGCCCGCCTTGGCTTCCCAAAGTGTTAGGCTTACAGGCATGAGCCACTGTGCCTGACCCAAAAACCCTACCTTCTTTATGCCTTCAGGCCTTTGCACAGCCCCTTCCCCTGCTTGGGACACCTCCTCCAGGAAGCCTTCCCTGACCCATGACTCAAGGATGAGTCAGGCTCGTGGTCTCTGTTTCCCCCTTCATAACCCTTGAAATGTCTGCCTCCTTCCCCCAACTAGCTACCATGAGTTCTCTCTCCAGGTCAAGCCCAGCACTCAGGGCACATGCGCTAGATAAGGAAACCCCTCTCCAGAGCTGGCTTCCCGATCCCACTCCAGTGGCTGTCAAAACCCCTATGCCCACACCACCCTCCACAAGTCACAGTTACCTTGGCTCCTCCTGCTGCCTTTGGCCTCTGCCTTCCTGCTGAACCCGCTGGCACTGCAAGGGGCCCGCATGGCCTTGTCTGGCTTGGGGGGCACCTTCTGAGCCTCGCCTGGCTGTGCCTTGGTGTCCTTGGCCTTGCTGCGTTGCTTGCAAGCCTTTTCTGTGGGAGCGCCTGGCTTGAGAGGAAGCTTCTGCACCTCTGCTGGCCTCTTGGTGGCGTTTTTTGCCTTGCCTGCCTTGGGAGGCTCCTCCTTGGCCTCATCTGGTTTCTTGGGGACCTTCCCCTTGGCCTCGCCCGCTCTCCTGGGGGCCTTCAGGGGGGCCATCTTCCTGGGCTTGATTTTCCTCTTGTGCTTGGTAACTAACTGAAAGGGGATGTAGGGTGGGACTGAGAGTGGAGCCTCAGGTGCCTCATGTCCCCCATCCTCCAAACGGAAGGCCTCATTCCAAATCCGGGGGCTCTGCCGTCAGTGAGGGTTGGGCAGAAGGCACAAAGCCACCGTCCTCAGAGGCACTGTCTACTACAATTCTAGGATCTCATGACCTCTCAACCATGCCCCCTGAACCCACCACTTTCCCACAGATCATGCCTCTGGACGCCCCCTCCCCTGCAGTGCTGCCCTGCCTCATGCCCCTTGCCCCTGCCACCTTGCCCCTTGATGCTCAGCAGAACATGGGCTAAGGGCAGATTGCTCTGGGCTCATGGCTTCCTTTGCCCCCTCTAGCCATGTACCACAGCCACATCTCATCTTTATAGCAGGACCGTCACCAAGGGTATGAGTGGTAGGGGTACGGGAAGGCTCCTGGCAAGCTGTTCCTTTCCTGCCCCCCAACCCTCGGGGCTCCCCATCACCAAGATTAGAAACTACTCACAGCCCCAAACTGCCAGCACACACCGCATCAGACACCAGACGCCCCCCTGGCTCTTCCCCTGCCTAGCTGCCTGGCCCTGCCGTGATGCAAGTCCAGGCTCTGACTGGCGCCCAGGAGTTCCACCATGGTGGGACTTCATGTGATCTGTCACCTGGCAACCACAAGGAACATTCTCGGGTAGGCCGAGAATGTTCCCCAATGTTCCATGGCAACTGTAACGGCAGCTGCTATGTGCCGGAAGTTGGGCAAGATGCAGGGGCCCAGCAATGACAAGTCAGGCCCTGGGTCTGGTCCCTGAGGTTTTCCTGATGGCTGATGAAAGTCCTGATGCTGGGGTGCAGTTTTGTCCCAGACCTGCCCCAGCTCTGAATGACCTGGCATGGATCCCCTCTTGGAGTCTCCTTATGAGGATGAAACACTCTCCTTTGAAACGGAGGGCATGGCTGCTCAGGGAGGTGCCAGCCCCTAACCTGGGCTTGGAGCCAGAGAGAGCAGGGGGAAAACCCTTTGCTGTGGTGAGGAATTCCAGGAAGGGGCTTCGTGCCCAGGACCCACAAATGAGCACAGCTGGCACAGTCCCTGGGATCCCAAACATGCAACAGTTCACCTGTCCTGGACACCAATAGGGTGACTCTTGCAGTGGGAGCTCAGAGGGGGCACACCACCAGCCTTCTTGGAGGACAGGGCATCTCGGTTGAGACTACAGGAGGAACATGGACAGGGGACTGGAGGGGAAAGGCCTTCCAGGAGAGGCTGCAGCTCTTGCAGAGGCCAGGACTATCACTGCAACCCTGGGCCACATTCTCCCGCATGGGTGCTTACTTTGAAGCTGCCAGTGGCCCCCCTGGCTTTGGAGTTGAAGGGCCTGGCGAGGAGGCCACGGCGCATGCCAGTGGCCAGCGCCTGCTTCAGCAGGTACTTGAAGCGAAGGACATCCACCGTTGGGTACTTTTGCAGGATGTAGAGCTTGATGGCTGCCACTGACGTGCCCCGGCGCTGCTCCCCTGCCTGCAGTGCCTCCAGCACCATGCGCAGCACGGGGGGGTGGCGGCGTCCCACTGGGAAGCTGCTGTGGCTTGGGCCTGAGGACAGATGGCAGGCCATCACCTGGGGCCCAGTCATAACTCAGTGGCAGGCGTCAGCTAGCCCATGGGGTGTGGCTGAGGACCCAGTAAGGATCAGATGCCCCCTCTCACCAAGACACTGACTGCTGGCATGAGAGCTCCCAGACAGTCTCCCACAAAGCTCATTGAGTCTCTCCCTTTTTTTTTTTTTTTTTTTAAAGGAGACACAGTCTCACTCTGTCCTCAGGCTGGAGTGCAATGGCACAATCTCCGCTTACTGCAACCTCTGCCTCCTGGGTTCAAGCAATTCTCCTGCCTCAGATTCCTATCTGGGATTATAGGTGTGCACCACCACACCCAACTCATTTTTTGTATTTTTAGTAGAGACAGCGTTTCACCGTGTTGGCCAGGCTAATCTCGAACTCCTGCCCTCATGATCCACCTGCCTTGGCCTCCCAAAGTGTAATCCCAAAGGGATTACAGCCATGAGTCACCATGCCCGGCTGAGTCTCTCTTTTTAAAGAAAAAGGGAGAAGAATCAAATAGATGCAATAAAAAACGATAAAGGGGCTATCACCACTGATTCCACAGAAATACAAACTACCATCAGATTACTACATTCAGCTCTACTCACATAAACCAGTAAACCAGGAAGAAATTGATAAATTCCTAGACACTTGTACTCTACCAAGACTAAACCAGGAGTAAGCTGAAACCCTGAATAGACCAATAACAAGGGCTGAAGTTGAGGCAGCAATCAATAGCCTATCAACCAAAAAAAGCCCAGGTCCAGACGGGTTCACAGCCAAATTCTACCAGATGTACAAAGAGGAGCTGGTTCTATTCCTTCTGAAACTGTATCAAACAATACAAAAGGAAAGAATCCTACCTAACTCATTGTATGAGACCAACATCATCCTGATTCCAAAACCAGGCAAAGACTCAACTAAAAAAGGAAACTTCAGGCCAATATCCATGATGAATATCGATGCAAAAACCTTCAATAAAATACTGGCAAACAGATTGCGACAGCACATCAAGAAGTTTATCCATCATGATCAAGGCTTCATCCCAGGGATGCAAGGCTGGTTCAACATATGCAAGTCTATAAATGTAATCCATCACATAAACGGAACCAAAGACAAAAACCACATGATTATCTCAATAGATGAAGAGAAGGCCTTTGATAAAATTCAACAGCCCTTCATGCTAAAAACTCTCAATAAACTACGTATTGATGGAATGTATCATAAAATGATAAAAGCTATATATGACAAACCTACAGCCAATATCATACTGAACGGGCAAAAACTGGAAGAATTCCCTTTGAAATCAGGCACTAGACAAGGATGCCCTCTCTCACCACTCCTATTCAACATAGTATTAGAAGTTCTAGCCAGAGCAATCAGGCAGGAAAAAGAAATAAAGGGTATTCAATTAGGAAAGAAGGAAGTCAAACTGTCTCTATTTGCAGATGACGTGATTGTGTATCTAAAAGACCCCATCATCTCAGCCCAAAATCTTCTCGAACTGATCAGCAACTTCAGCAAAGTCTCAGGATACAAAATCAATGTGCAGAAATCACAAGCATTTCTATACACCAATAACAGACAAACAGAGAGCCAAATCAAGAGCAAACTCCCATTCACAATTGCTACAAAGAGAACAAAATATCTAGGAATACAACTGACAAAGAATGTAAAGGACATCTTCAAGGAGAACTACAAACCACTGCTCAACAAAATAAGAGAGGACACAAACAGACAGAGAAATATTTCCTGCTCATGGTTAGGAAGAATAAATACCGTGAAAATAGCCATACTGCCCAAAGTAATCTATAGATTCAGTGCTATCCCCATCAAGCTACCAATGACCTTCTTCACAGAACTGGAAAAAAACACTTTAAACTTCATATGGAATCACAAAAGACCCTGCATAGCCAAGACAATCCTAAGCAAAAAGAACAAAGCCAGAGGCATCACCCTGCCCGACTTCAAACTATACCACAAGCCTACAGTAATCAAAACAGCATGGTACTGGTACCAAAACAGAGACATAGACCAATGGAACAGAACAGAGACCCCGGAATAAACACCACACCTCTACAACCATCTGATCTTCGACAAACATGGCAAAAACAAGCAATGGGGAAAGGACTCCATGTTTAATAAATGGTGTTGGGAAAACTGGCTAGCCATGTCCAGTAAGCAGAAACTGGACCCCTTCCTGTCACCTTACACTAAAATTAACTCCAGATGGATCAAAGATTTAAACATAAAACCCAACACCATAAAAGCACTAGAAGAAACGTAGGCAAAACCGTCTAGGACATAGGCATAGGCAAGAACTTCATGACTAAAACACCAAAAGCAATGGCAATAAAGGCCAAGATAGACAAATGGGATCTAATTAAACTCCAGAGCTTCTGTACAGCAAAAGAAACCATCATTAGAGCGAATCGGCAACCAACAGAATGGGAAAAAATTTTTGCAATCTACCCATCTGACAAAGGGATAATATCCAGAATCTACAAAGAACTAAAACAGATTTACAAGAAAACAACCCCATTCAAAAGTGTGCATAGGATATGAACAGACACTTTAGAATAGACGACATATATGAGGCCAAAAAACATGAAAAAATGCTCATCATCACTGGTCATTAGAGAAATGCAAATCAAAACCACATTGAGACACCATCTCATGCCAGTTAGAATGGCCATCATT